>JAKFHT010004385.1:0-285060 GCA_023783455.1 Erythrocebus patas
CAGATCGGCTCAAACCGGTTTTGACCAGCTCAAATAGAATCAAACCGGACCTGACCGGCTCAAACCGGATCAAACAGGACCAGACCGATTCAAACCGGTTTTGACCAGATCAAACCGAACTCAGACCTGAAGAGACTGGATCAAACCAACTCAAACCGGTCCAGACCGGCTCAAACCATCTCAAACCATACCATACCGGCTCAAACCGGCTCAAACCGGCTCAAACCGGACTCAAACCGGAACGGACCAAACCGACTCAAACCGGACTCAAACCGGTTTTGACCTGCTCAAACTGGATCAAACCGCATCAGACGGGCTCTTACACTGGCTCAAACCAGTTTTAATCGTCTCAATATGGACCAGACTGGCTCAAACTCTTTTGACCGGCTCAAACCGGACTCCAATCGTACCAGACCAGATCAAACCGGTTTTGACCGGCTCAAATCAGAGAGACTGGACCAGACTGGCTGAAACTTGTTTTGACTGTATTAGACAGGCCCAAACCGGTTTTGACTGGCTAAAACAGAACCAGACCGCCTCAAACCGGTTTTGACCATCTTAAACCGGACTCAAAACGGTTTTGACCGGATCAAACCGGACCAGACCGGACCAGACTGGCTCAAACCGGATCAAACCGGAGCAGACCAGCACAAACTGGTTTTCACCAGCTCAAACCGTACCAGACCGGCTCACAGAGGCTGAAACCGGAGCAGACGGGCTCAAACCGGATCAAACCACATTACACCAGCTCTTAGACCGTCTCAAACCGGTTTAAACCGTCTCACTACGGACCAGACCGGCTCAAACCTATTTTGACCGGCTCAAACCGGACTCCACCCGGAGCAGACCGGAACAAACCTTTCTTGACCGGCTCAAACCAGAGAGACCGAACCAGACCGGCTCAAACTTGTTTTGACTGTATTAGACCAGCTCAAACGGGTTTTGACCAGCTAAAACAGATCCAGACTGGCTCAAACCGGTTTTGACCGGCTGAAACCAGACTCAAACCAGTTTTGAACGGATCAAAGAGGACCAGACCGGCTCAAACCGGATTTGACCGACTCAAAAGTGACTCAAAACGGACCAGACCAGCTCGAACTGGTTTTGACAGGCTAAAACTGGAAGAAACTGGACCAGACCGGCTCAAACTGGATCAGACTGGCTCAAACCGGCTGAAACCAGACCAGACGGGCTCAAACTGGATCAAACCGCACCAGACCGGCTCAAAGGGATCAAACCGGACCAGACCGTCTCAAAGCCGTTTTGACCGGCTGAAACTGGACTCAAACCGGTTTTGACCGGTTCAAACGGATCAAACCGGACCAGACCAGCTCATACCAGTTTTGACCGTATTTGACCAGCTCAAACTGGTTTCAACCTGCTCAAACCGGACCAGACTGGCTCAACCCGGTTTTGACCGGCTCAAACCGGACCAGACCTTCACAAACCGATTTTGACGGGCTCAAACCAGACCAGACAGGCTCAAATCTGATCAAACTGGACCAGACCGATTCAAACCGGTTTTGACTGGCTCAAACCGGACTCAAATCGGAACAGACCGGCTCAAACCGGCTCAAAAAGTACCAGAAGAGCTCAAACCGCATCAAACCGGACCAGACAGGCTCAAACAGGATCAAACCAGACCAGACCGGCTCAAACCGGTTTTGACCGGCTCAAACCGGACTCAAACCTGTTTTGACCGGCTCAAACCGTATCAAACCAGACCAGACCGGCTCAAACCAGCTCATACCGGACTCAAACCAGAACGGACCAGACCGGCTCAAACCGGTCTCAAGCCGGTTTTGACCTCTCAGACCGGATCAAACCGCACCAGACCGGCTGTTAGACTGGCTCAAACAGGTTTTAACCATCTCAATACGGACCAGAATGGCTCAAACCGGTTTTGACCGGCTCAAATTGAATCAAACCGGACCTGACTGGCTCAAACTGGATCAAACCGGGCCAGACCGGCTCAAAACGGATCAATCCGGACCAGACCGGCTAGACCGGCTCAAACTGGTTTTGACCGGCTCTATCCTGAATCAAACCGGTTTTGAGGTTCTCAAACCATATCAAACCGGACCAGACCGGCACAAACCGGACTCAAACAGGACTCAAACCGGACCAGACAGGCTCAAACCGGTTTTGACTGCCTCAAATCGGACTAAAACCAGACCAGACCGGCTCAAACCGGCTCAAAAGTACCAGAAGAGCTCAAACCATCAAACCGGACCAGACCGGCTCAAACAGGATCAAACCAGACCAGACGGCTCAAACCAGACCAGACGGCTCAAACCGGACTCAAACCTGTTTTGACCGGCTCAAACCGATCAAACCAGACCAGACCGGCTCAAACCAGCTCATACCGGACTCAAACCAGAACGGACCAGACCGCTCAAACCGGTTTTGACCGCTCAAACCGGACTCAAACCAGACCAGACCGGCTCAAACGGTTTTGACTGGCTCAAACAGGTTTTAACCATCTCAAACGGACCAGAATGGCTCAAACCGGTTTTGACCGGCTCAAATTGAATCAAACCGGACCTGACTGGCTCAAACTGGATCAAACCGGGCCAGACCGGCTCAAAACGGATCAATCCGGACCAGACCGGCTAGACCGGCTCAAACTGGTTTTGACCGGCTCTATCCTGAATCAAACCGGTTTTGAGGTTCTCAAACCATATCAAACCGGACCAGACCGGCTCAAACCGGACTCAAACAGGACTCAAACCGGACCAGACAGGCTCAAACCGGTTTTGACTGCCTCAAATCGGACTAAAACCAGACCAGACCGGCTCAAACATGTTTTGACCGGCACAAACCGGACCAGACCGACTCAAACCATAACAAACCGGACCAGACCGAATCCAACCGGTTTAGACCGGCTCAAACCAGCTCATACCGGACTCAAACCGGTTTTGACCAGCTCAAACCGGTTTTGACTGGATCAAACCGACCAGACCGCTCAAACCGGACTCAAACGGACCAGACCAGCTCAAACCGGTTTTGACCGGTTCAAACCGGTTTTGACCGGCTAAAACCGGACTCAAACCGGTTTTGACCAGCTCAAACCGAATCAAACCGGTGCAGACCGGCTCAAACTGGATCAAACCGGACCAGACCGGCTCAAACCGGTTTTGACCGGCTCAAACCGGGACAGACAGGCTCAAACTGGATCAAACCAGACCAGATCGGCTGAAACTTGTTTTGACCGTCTCAAACCGGACTCTAACCGGACCAGACTGGCTCAAACGGGTTTTGACCAGCTCAAACCAGTCTGAAACCAGACTAGACCAGCTCAAACCGGTTTTGACCGGCTCAAACGCAACCAGACCAGCTCAAACAAGACCAGACCGGCTCAAACCGGTTTTGACTGGCTCAAACCGGGCCAGACCGGCTGAAATCAAATCAAACCGGAACACAGCAGCTCAAGTCAGCTCAAACCTGACTAGACTGGCTCAAACCTGTTTTGACTGGCTCAAACCAGACTCAAACCGGACCAGACCGGCAAAAACCAGTTTTCACCTGCTAAAACCAGACCAGACCACACCAGACAGGCTCAAACCTTTTTTGACCGTATTAGACTGGCTAAAACCGAACCAGATCAGCTCAAACTGGTTTTGACAGGCTCAAACTGGACTCAAACCGGTTTTGACTGGATCAAACCGGACCACATGGCTCAAACCGGATTTGACCGGCTTAAACCGCAGTCAAACCGGTTTTGACCGGATCAAACCAGACCAGACCGGATCAAACCGGTTTTGACTGGCTCAAACCGGACTAAAAACGGACGAGACCAGCTCAAGCCAGACTCAAACCGGTTATGACCTGCTCAAACTGGATCAAACTGCACCAGACCGGCTCTTAGACCAGCTCAAACCGGTTTTAACTGTCTCAATACGGACCAGACCGGCTCAAACGGGTTTTGACGGGCTCAAACCGGACTAAAAATGGACCAGATTGGCTCAAACCGGTCCGGAACGGCTCTAACCGGTTTTGACCAGCTCAAACCGGACCGGACCGAATCCAACCGGTTTTGACTGGCTGAAACTGACCAGACCGACTCAAACCGTATCAAACAGGACCAGACCAAATCCAAATGGTTTTGACCCGCTCAAAGCTGTCCAGACCGGCTCAAACCGGTTTTTTCCGGCTCAAATAGAATCAAACCGGACCTGACTGTCTCAAACCGGATCAAACCGGACGAGACGTGCTCACACCGGCTCAAAACGGACCACACGGACTCACACCGCATCAAACCGGACCAGACCAACTAAAACCGGAACAATCTGGACCAGACGGGCTACACCGGTTCAAACCGGTTTTGACCAGCTCAAACCAAATCAAACCAGACCAGACAGGCTCAAACCGGATCAAACCGGACCAGACCGGCTCAAACCGGTTTTAACCGGCTCAAACCGGGCCAGAGAGGCTCAAACTGAATCCAACCGGCCCAGACCGGCTGAAACCTGTTTTGACCGGCTCAAACCGGACTCAAACCGGTTTTGACCGACTCAAACCGGACTGAAACCGGACTAGACAGGCTCAAACTGGTTTTGACCGGCTCAAACGCGACCAGACCGGCTCAAACAGGACCAGACCGGCTCAAACCGGTTTAGACTGGCACAAACCAGGCCCGACTGGCTCAAATCGGTTCAAACTGGACCACACCCACTCAAGTCAGCTCCAACAGGACTAGTCCCGCTCAAACCGGTTTTGACCGGCTCAAATCGGACGTGACCGGCTCAAACCGGTTTTGACTGGCTCAAACCGGACTCAAATGGCTCAAATCTGTTTTGACCGTATTAGACCGGCTCAAACCGGTTTTGACCGGATGAAACCAGAGCAGACCGGCACAAACCGGTTTTGACTGGCTCAAACCGTACCAGACCGGCTCACACAGGCTGAAACCAGATCAGCCGTGCTCAAACCAGATCAAACTGGTCAGACCGGCTGAAACCGGCTCAAAGCGGACCAGATTGGCTCAAACCTAATCAAACCGGACCAGACCGGCTCAAACCGTATCAAACTGGACCAGATGGGCTCAAACCACATCAATGCAGACCAGACCGGCTAGACCGGCTAAAACCAGTTTTGACCAGCTCAAATCGGACCAGACTGGCACATACCAGTTTTGACCGGCTCAAACCGTATCAAACCGGACCAGACCGGCTCATCCGGATCAAACTGGTCCAAACCGGACCACACCGGCTAGACTGAATCAAACTGGTTTTGACAGGCTCAATCCATACTCAAACAGGTTTTGACCGGCTCAAACCGTATCAAACCGGATCAGACTGTCTCAAGCCGGATCAAACCAGACGAGACTGGCTCAAACGGGCTCAAACTGGACCACACGGACTGAAACCGCATCAAACCCGACCAGACCGGCTCAAACTGGGTGAATCCGTACGACACGGGCTAGACCAGCTAAAACCGGTTTTGACCGTCTCAAACCGGACTCAAACGAGTTTTGACCGGATAAAACCGGATCAAACCGGACGAGACCGGCTCAAACCGATTTTGACCATATTAGACAGGCTCAAACCGGTTTCGACCTGCTCAAACCGTACCAGACTCAAATCCGACCAGACCGGCTCAAACATGTTTTGACCGTATTAGACCAGTTCAAACCAGTTTTGACCGGCTCAAACCGAACCAGACCAGCTCAAACCGGTTTTGACTGGCCCAAACCAGACTCAAACCGGACCAGATAGGCTCAAACCTATTTTGACCGTATTAGACGGCTCAAACCGGTTTTGACCGTCTCAAACAGAACCAGACCGGCTCAATCCGGTTTTGACCGGATTAAAACGGACTCAAAATGGTTTTGACCGGCTCAAACCGGAACAGAGCGGCTCAAACCGGTTTTGACCACCTCAAACCGACTCAAACCGGTTTTCACCGGATCAAACCGGACCAGACCGGCTCAAAATGGTTTTGACCTGCTCAAACCGGACTCAAACCGGACCAGATCAGCTCAAACCGGTTTTCACCGGCTCAAATCTAATTAAACCGGAACAGACTGGCTCAAACCGGATCAAATCGCAGCAGACCGGCTCATACCGGTTTTGACCGGCTCAAACGGGACGAGACGGGCTCAAACCGGTTTTGATCGGCTCAAACCGGACCACACCGGCACAACCAGGACTCATAACGGACTCAAACCGGACCAGACCGGCTCAAACCGGTTTTGACCGTCTCAAACCAGATTCCAACCGGACCAGACCGGCTCAAACATGTTTTGACCAGCTTAAACAGGATCAAACTGCACCAGACTGGCTCTTAGTCCGGCTCAAACCGGTTTTGACCATCTCAATACGAACAAGACCAGCTCAAACCGGTTTTGAGCGGCTCAAATCAAATCAAACCGGACCAGACCGACTCAAACCGGTTTTCACCGGCTAAAACCAGACCAGACCGCACCAGACAGGCTCATACCTGTTTTGACCATATTTGACCGGCTCATACCTGTTTAGACTCACTAAAACCGAACAAGACTGGCTCAAACCGGTTTTGACAGGCTCAAACTGGACTCAAACCGGTTTTGACCGGATCAAACCGGACCAGATGGCTCAAACCAGAATTGACCGGCTTAAACCAGACACAAACCGGTTTTGACCGGATCAAACCATACCAGACCGGATCAAACCGATTTTGACCAGCTCAAACCGGAATAAAACGGACCAGACTGGCTCATACCAGACCGGACCGGCTCAAAGTGTTTTTGACTGCATCAAACCAGACCGTACCAACTCAAATCGGATCAAACCAGACCAGATTCAAACGGTTTTCAAACCCGGTTTAGCGGGCTCAAGCGGACTCAAGCGGAACGAACGGCTCAAACCAACGGATCAAACTTGACCGGACCAGACCGGCTCAAACCGGATTAGACCGAATCATACTGCCAGATCAAACCGGTTTTGACCGGCTCAAACCGGATTAGTACGGATCAAACCAGACTAGACCGGATCCATCTGGCTCAAACCGGACCAGACCGGAACAAACCGGATCAAACCGGTTTTGACGCCTCAAACCGGATCAAACCGGATCCAACCGGCTGAAACAGGTTTATTCCGGATTATCCTGGATCAAACCGAACCAGACCAGCTCAAACCTGTTTTGACCATATTAGACCGGCTAAAACCGGACCAGACTGGCTCAAACAGGTTTTGACCGGCTCAAACCCGACGAGACCGGCTCAAACCGGACCAGACTGGCTCAAATCCGTTTTGACCAACTCAAAGCGGGCCAGACCAGCTCAAACCGGATCAAACCGGACCAGACCGGCTGAAACCTGTTTTAACCGGCTGAAACCGGACTCAAACCAGACCAGACCGACTCAATCCAAACCAGACCGGCTGAAACCGGTTTTGACCGGCTAAAATCGGACTAAAACCAGACCAGACCGGCTCAAACCGGTTTTGACCGGCTCAAACCAGACCAGAACAGCTCAAACCGGATGAAACCGGTTTTGAACGGCTAAAACCGGATCAAACCAGACCAGAGCAGCTCATACCTGTTATGACCGTATTATACTGGCTCAAACCGGCTTCGACTGGCTCAAACCGGGCCAGACCAGCTCAAACCGGTTTTGACCAGCTCAAATCGGAGCACACCAGCACAAACCGGTTTTGAACCGCTCAAACCGTGGCAGACCGGCTCACACAGGCTGAAATCGGTCCAGACCGGCTCAAACCGGTTTTGACCGGCTCAAACTGGGCCAGGCAGGCTCAAAGCGGATCAAACCGGACCAGACCGACTGAAACCTGTTTTGACTGGCTCAAACCGGACTCTAACTGGACCACACCGGCTCAAATCGGTTTTGACCAACTCAAACCAGGCAGACCGGCTCTAATTGGATCAACCGGGCCAGACCGGCTCAAACCGGTTTTGACCAGCTCAAATCGGAGCACACCAGCACAAACCGGTTTTGAACCGCTCAAACCGTGGCAGACCGGCTCACACAGGCTGAAATCGGTCCAGACCGGCTCAAACCGGTTTTGACCGGCTCAAACTGGGCCAGGCAGGCTCAAAGCGGATCAAACCAGACCAGACCGACTGAAACCTGTTTTGACTGGCTCAAACCGGACTCTAACTGGACCACACCGGCTCAAATCGGTTTTGACCAACTCAAACCAGGCCAGACCGGCTCTAATTGGATCAAACCGGGCCAGACCGGCTCAAGTCAGCTCAAACCGGACTAGACCGGCTCAAACCGGACCGAACCGACTCAAACCGGTTTTGACGGGCTCTATCTGGACCAGACCAGCTCAAACCGGTTTTGACCGGCTCAAACCAGACTCAAACGGGACCAGACAGGCTCAAACCTGTTTTGACCATATTAGACCGGCTCAAACCGGTTTTGACCGGATCAAACCAATCCAGACCGGATCAAACTGGTTTAGACCAGCTGAAACCGGACTGAAACCAGTTTTGACCGGATCAAACCGGACCAGACCGGCTCAAACCGGCTCAAACCAGACTAGACCGACTCAAACCGGACTCAAACCAGTTATGACCTGCTGAAACCGGATCAAACCGCACCAGACTGGCTCTTAGACAGGCTCAAACCGGTTTTTACCGTCTCAATAAGGACCAGACCGGCTCAAACCTGTTTTGTCCGGCTCAAACCGGACTCAAACCGGACCAGACCGGCTCAAACCGGTTTTCACCGGCTAAAACCAGACCAGACCGCACCAGACAGGCTCATACCTGTTTTGACCATATTTGACCGGCTCATACCTGTTTAAACCCGCTAAAACCGAACCAGACCGGCTCAAACCAGTTTTGACAGGCTCAAACCGGACTCAAACCGGTTTTGACCGGATCAAACCAGACCAGATGGCTCAAACCGGATTTGACCGGCTTCAACCGGGCTCAAACCGGTTTTGAACGGATCAAACAGGACCAGACCGGATCAAACCGGTTTTTATCAGCTCAAACCGGAATAAAAACGGACCAGACTGGCTCATACCGGACCGGACACGCTCAAACCAATTTTGACCGGATCAAACCGGACCGGACCGACTCGAACCGGTCTTGACCGGCTCAAACCAGATCAGACTGACTGAAACCGTATCAAACCGGACCAGACCGAATCCAACCGGTTTTGACCGGCTCAAAGCGGACCAGACCGGCTCAAACCGGTTTTTACTGGCTCAAATCGAATCAAACCGGACATGACCGGCTCAAACCGGATGAAACCGGACAAGACCGGCTCAAAACAGATCAATCCGGACCAGACCGGCTAGACTGACTCAAACTGGTTTTGACGGGCTCAATCCGGATTCAAACCAGTTTTGACCGGATCAAACGACCAGACCGCTCAAACCGGCTCAACCAGACTGAACCGACCAAACGGACTCAAACCAGTTTTGACCGGCAAACGGATCAAACCGACCAGACGGTCTTTGACAGGCTCAAACGATCAAACTCAAGGACCAGACCGGCTCAAACCGGTTTTGACCGGCTCAAACCGACTCAAACTGGACCAGACCGGCTCAAACCGGTTTTGACCGGCTCAAACCAGACCAGACCGACCAGACGCTCAAACCTGTTTTTGACCGGCTCAAACCTGTTTCAAACGGAAACCGGACCAGACCGGCTCAAACCAGTTTTGACGGCTCAAACCGGACTCAAACCGGTTTTGACGGATCAAACCAGACCAGATGGCTCAAACCGGATTTGACCGGCTTCAACCGAGCTCAAACCGGTTTTGAACGGAATCAAACAGGACCGAACGGATCAAACCGGTTTTATCGCTCAAGCGAATAAAAGCGGACCGAACTGGCTCATACCGGACCGGACCGCTCAAACCGTTTGACCGCTCAAACCGATCAGACCAACCGTTTGACCGCTCAAACCAGACAGACTGCTCAAACCGATCAAACCGACCAGACCGCTCAAACGGTTTTGACCGCTCAAACGGACCAGACTGGCTCAAACCGGTTTTGACTGGCTCAAACGAATCAAACCGACCAGACCGCTCAAACGATGAAACCGACACCGCTCAAACAGATCAACCGGACCAGACCGCTCAGACCGACTCAAACCGGACGGCTCAACCGGATTCAAACCGGTTTTGACCGCTCAAACGATCAAACCGACCAGACTGCTCAAACCGGATCAAACCGGAAGAGACTGCTCAAACTGGCTCAAACGGACCACAGACTCAAACCGATCAAACCGGACCAGACCGCTCAAACTGGAACAACCGGACCAGACCGCCAGATTGATCAAACCGTTTGACCAAAACTGACTCAAACTGGTTTTGTCCAGCTCAAACCGAATCAAACCGGACCAGACCGGCTCAAACAGGATCAAACCGGACCAGACTGGCTCAAACCGGTTTTGACCGGCTCAAACCGGGCCAAACAATCTCAAACTGGATCAAACCGGACGAGACCGGCTAAAACCTGTTTTGACCGACTCAAACCGGACTCAAACCTGTTTTTACCGGCTCAAAGCAGACTCTAACCGGACCAGAACGGATCAAACCGGTTTTGACCGGCTCAAACCGGACTGAAACCGGAACAGACTGGCTCCAACCGGTTTTGACCGGCTCAAACCGGACTGAAACCGGACTAGACTGGCTCAAACCAGTTTTGACCGGCTCAAACGCGACCAGACCGGCTCAAACAGGACCCGACCGGCTCAAACCGGTTTTGACTGTCTCAAACCGGGCCACACCAGCTCAAATCGGATCACACCGGACCACACAGGCTCAAGTCAGCTCAAACCGGACTAAACCGGCTCAAACCGGTTTTGACAGGCTCAAACCGGTTTTGACCGGCTCAAACCGACTCAAACCAGTTTTGACCGGCTCAAAACGGTTTTGACCAGATCAAACCGGACTCAAACTGGTTTTGACCAGCTCAAACCAGACTCAAACCGGACCAGACCGGCTCAAACCGGTTTTCACCGGCTAAAACCAGACCAGACCGGCTCAAACCAGACCAGACCGGCTCAAACCTGTTTTGACCATATTTGACCGGCTCAAACCTGTTTTGACTGGCTCAAACCGACTCAAACCGGACCAGACTGGCTCAAACCGGTTTTGACCGGCTCAAACCGGACTCAAACCGGTTTTGACCAGATCAAACCGGACCAGACTGGCTCAAACCGGTTTTGACCGCTCAAACCGGACTCAAAACGGTTTTGACCGCTCAAACCGGATCAAACCGACCAGACTGGCTCAAACCGGTTTTGACCAGCTCAAACCGGACTCAAACCGGACCAGACTGGCTCAAACCGGACTCAAACCGGACTCAAACCGGTTTTGACCGGATCAAACCGGACCGGACCGACTCGAACCGGTTTTGACTGGCTCAAACCGGACCAGACCGACTCAAACCGTATCAAACCGGACCAGACCGAATCCAACCGGTTTTGACCGGCTCAAAGCAGACCAGACCGGCTGAAACCGGTTTTTACCCTCTCAAACCGGATCAGATCGGCTCAAACCAGATCAGACCGGCCCAAAGCAGACTCAAACTGGACCAGACCGGCTCAAACCTGTTTTGACCGTATTAGACCGGCTCAAACTGGTTTTGACCAGCTCAAACCAGACTCAAACCAGACCGGCTCAAACCGGTTTTGACCAGCTCAAACAGGACTCAAACCGGTTTTGACCGCTCAAACCGGACCAGACCGTCTCAAACCGGTTTTCACCGGCTCAAACCGACTCAAACCGGTTTTGACCTGCTCAAACCGGACCAGAACATCTCAAACCGGTTTTGACCTGCTCAAACCGGATCAAACCGGACCAGACCGGCTCAAACCGGACTCAAACCGGACTCAAACCAGTTTTGACGGATCAAACCGGACCAGACCGACTCAAACCGGTTTTGACTGGCTCAAACCGGATCAAACCGGACTCAAACCAGACCAGACCGGCTCAAACCAGACCAGACCAGCTCAAACCGGTTTTGACCGGCTCAAACCAGACCAGACCGGCTCAAACCGGTTTTGACCGCTCAAACCGGACCAGATCGGCTCAAACCAGACCAGACCGCTCAAACCAGACTCAAACCGGACCAGACCGGCTCAAACCTATTTTGACCGTATTAGACCGGCTCAAACTGGTTTTGACAGTCTCAAACAGAAACAGACCGGCTCAAACCGGTTTTGACCAGATTAAACCGGACTCAAAACGGTTTTGACCGCATCAAACCGGAACAGACCGTCTCAAACCGGTTTTCACCGCCTCAAACCGACTCAAACCGGTTTTAACCTGATCAAACCGGACCAAAACAACTCAAAACGGTTTTGACCTGCTCAAACCGGACTCAAAACCGACCAGATCGGCTCCAATTGGTTTTGACCGGCTCAAACCGGACTCAAACTGGTTTTGACCAGATCAAACCAGGCCAGACAGGCTCAAACCGGTTTTGACCGGCTCAATCCTGAATCAAACCGGTTTGAGGGGCTCAAACCGTATCACACCGGACCAGACCAGCACAAACTGGACTCAAACCGGACTCAAACCGGACTCAAACCGGACCAGACCGGCTCAAACCGGTTTTGACCGGCTCAAACCGGACTCAAACAGGTTTTGACCAGATCAAACCAGGCCTGACAGGCTCAAACCGGTTTTGACCAGCTCAAACCGGACTCAAACTGGAGCAGACCGGCTCAAACCTGTTTTGACTGGCTCAAACCGGACTCAAACCAGGGCAGACCGGCTCAAACAGGTTTTGACCGGCTCAAACCGGACCAGACCGACTCAAACCGTATCAAACCCGACCAGACCGAATCCAACCGGTTTTGACCGGCTCAAAGCGGACCAGACAGGCTCAAACCGGTTTTTACCGGCTCAAATCGAATCAAACCGGACCAGACCGACTCAAACCAGAACAATCTGGACCAGACCGGCTAGACCAGTACAAACTGGTTTTGACCGGTTAAAACCGGACTCAAACCAGTTTTAACCAGCTCAAACCGAATCAAACCGGTGCAGACCGGCTCAAACTGGATCAAACCAGACCAGACTGGCTCAAACCGGTTTTGACCGGCTCAAACCAGGACAGACAGGCTCAAACCGGATCAAACCGGACGAGACCGGCTCAAACCGGTTTTGACTGACTCAAACCGGATCAGACCGGCTCGAACTGGAACAAACAAGACCAGACCGGCTCAAACCGGTTTTGACCAGCTGAAATCGGACGAGAGAGGCTCAAACCAGTTTTGACCATCTCATAGCGGACCAGACCGGCTCAAACCAGCTCAAACCGGACCAGACGGGCTCAAACCGGATCAAACCGCACCAGACTGGCTCAAACTGGATCAAACCAAACCAGACCGTCTCAAAGCGGTTTTGACCGGCTCAAACCAGACTCAAACCGGTTTTGACCGGCTCAAACGGGTCAAACCGGACCAGACCAGCTCAAACCAGTTTTGACCGTATTAGACGGCCTAAAACCGGTTTTGACCTGCTCAAACCGGACCAGACCTGCTCAACCCGGTTTTGACCTGCTCAAACCGGGCTCAAACCGGCTCAAACCGGACCAGAAGGGCTCAAAGCGGATCAAACTGGACCAGACTGGCTCAAACAGGATCAAACCGGACCAGACCGGCTCAAATCAGTTTTGACCGGCTCAAACCAGAGTCCAACCGGCTTTGACCGTCTCAAACCAGATCAAACCGGACCAGACCGGTCAAACTGGCTCAAACCTGACTCAAACCGGCATGGACCAGACCGGCTCAAACCGGACTCAAACCGGTTTTGACCTGCTCAAACCGGATCAAACCACACCAGCCCGGATCTTAGACCGGCTCAAACAGGGTTTAACCGTCTCAATATGGACCAGACCGTCTCAATCGGTTTTGACTAGCTCAAATCGAATCAAACCGGAGCAGACCGGATTAAACCAGCTCAAACCGGACTACATGGACTCAAACCACATCAAACCAGACAGACCAGCTCAAACTGGATCAATCCGGACCAGATGTGCTAGACCAGCTAAAACTGGTTTTGAACGGCTCAAACTGGACTGAAACCGGTTTTGACCAGCTCAAACCGGATCAAACCGGACCAGACTGGCTAGTCCGGCTCAAACCAGTTTTCACCAGGTCAAACCGTATCAAACTGGACCAGACTGGCTCAAAACAGTTCAAAACAGACCACACGGACCCAAACCACATCAAACCAGACCCGACCGGCTCAAACTGGATCAAACCAGACCAGACCAGCTCAAACCAGATCTAACCGGACTAGACCGGCTCAAACCAGTTTTGAACGGCTCAAACCGGACTCAAACAGGAACAGACCGGCTCAAACAGGAACAGACCAGCTCAAACCAGCTCAAATCAGATCAGACCGGCTCAAACCGGCTCAAACCAGACCAGAACATCTCAAACCGGTTTTCACTGGCTCATTCCAGACCAGACTGGCTGAAACTGTATCAAACCCGACCAGACCGGCTCAAACCGGTTTTGACTGGTTCAAACGACTCAAACCGGTTTTGACCAGATGAAACTGGACCAGACTGGCTCAAAACGGTTTTGACTTGCTGAAACCAGACTCAAACCGGACCACATAGGCTCCAACCGGTATTGACCGGCTCAAATCTAATCAAACCGGACCAGACTGGCTCAAACCGGATCAAACCGCAGCAGACTAGCTCAAACCGGTTTTTACCGGCTCAAACCGGACGAGACGGGCTCAAACCGGTTTTGACCAGCTCAAACCTGACCAGACCGGCTCTAACCCGACCAGAACGGCTCAAACCAGCTCAAACCTGACCAGACCGGCTCAAACCGGTTTTGAATGGTTCAAACCGAACCGGACCGACTCAAGCCACTTTCGACCGGCTAAAACCGGACTCAAACCGGACCAGACCGGCTCAAACCTATTTTGACCGTATTAGACTGGCTCAAAACGGTTTTCACCATCTCAAACCGAACCAGACTGGCTCAAACCGCTTGTGACCGGCTTAAACCAGACTCAAAACGGTTTTGACTGGCTCAAACCGGACCAGACAGTCTCAAACCTATTTTGACCGGCTCAAAACAGACCAGACCAGCTCAGACCACATCAATCCGGACCAGACTGGCTCAAACCGGCTCAAACCAGACTCAAACCGGTACAGACCAGACCGGCTTACACCGGACTCAAACTGGACCAGACTGGCTCAAACCTGCTCAAACCGGAATCAAACCGGAACGGACCAGACCGACTCAAACCGGACTCACCCGGTTTTGACCGGATCAAACTGGATCAAACCGCACCAGACCAGCTGAAACCTGTTTTGACCGTATTAGACTGGCTCAGATCGGTTTTGACTGGCTCAAACGAAACCAGACCGGCTCAAACTAGTTTTGACCGGCTCAAACCGGATTCAAACCGGTTTTGATCGGCTCAAACCAGACCACACCGACTCAAACCGGTTTTGACCGGCTCACACCCGACTCAAACGGGTTTGACCGGATCAAACTGGACCAGACCTGCTTAAACCGGTTATGACCGGCTCAAACCGGTCACAAACCGAACCAGACAGGCTCAAACCGCTTTTGATCGGCTAAACCGGACCAGACCGGCTCAAACCGGATCAAACCGGACCAGAACGGCTCCAACTGGTTTTGACCGGGTCAAAGCATACCAGACAGGCTCAAACCGGTTTTGACCGGCTCAAATCGAATTAAACCGGACCAGACCGGCTCAAACCCAATGAAACCGGACCACACCGGCTCAAAACGGATCAATCCCGACCAGATGGGCTACACCGGCTAAAACCGGTTTTGACCCGCTCAAATTGGACTCAAACGAGTTTTGACCGGATCAAACCGGATCAAACCGGACCAGACCGGCTCAAACCGGATCAAAGCGGACCAGACCGGCTCAAACCGGTTTTGACCGTGTTAGACCGGCTCAAACCGGTTTCAACCTGCTCAAAACGGACCAGACCGGCTCAAACCGGATCAAACCGGACCAGACAGGCTCAAACAGGGTTTGACTGGCTCAAATCGAATCAAAGCGGCCCAGACCGTCTCAAATGGGATCAAACTGGACTAGAGCGTCTCAAACCAGATCAAACCAGACCAGACCGGCTCAAACCAGATCAAAGCAGACCAGACCGTCTCAAACCGGTTTCCACCGGCTCAAACTGACTCAAACTTGTTTTGACCTGCTCAAACTGCACTCAAACCGGTTTTGACCAGCTCAAACCGGATCAAACAGGACCAGACCGGCTGAAACGTGTTTTCACCGGCTCAAACCAGACTGAAACCTGATTTGACCGTCTCAAACTGGACTCTAACCGGACCAGACAGGCTCAAACCGGTTTTGACCGGCTCAAACCGGTCTGAAACGGGACTAGACCATCTCAAACAGGTTTTGACCAGCTCAAACGCGACCAGACCTGCTCAAACAGGACCAGACCGGCTCAAACCGCTTTTGACCGGCTCAAACTGGGCCAGACCAGCTCAAATCAGATCAAACCGGAACAGAATGGCTCAAGCCAGCTCAAACTGGACTAGACCGGCTCAAACTGGACTAGACCGGATCAAACCAGTTTTGACCGGCTCAAACCGGACTCAAACGTGTTTTGACCAGATCAAACCGGACCAGACCGGTTCAAACCGATTTTGACCGGCTCAAACCGGACCAGACCGGCTCAAATCGGATCAAACAGGACCAGACCGATTCAAACCAGGTTTCACTGGCTCAAACGGGACTCAAACCACACCAGACAGGCTCAAAGCGGTTTTGACCGGCTCAAACTGGACGACACCGGCTCTAATTGGATCATACCTGACGAGACTGGATCTTAGACCATCTCAAACCAGTTTTTCCGCCTCAATACGGACCAGACTGGCTGAAATCGTATCAAACCAGGCAGACTGGCTCAAACCAGTTCAAACCGGACCAGACCGACTCAAACTGGTTTTGACCAGCTCAAACCAGGCTCAATGAAACCCGACCAGACTGGCTCAAACCGGACCAGACCGGCTCAAACCAGTTTCATCCGTCTCAAACCGGACCAGACCGGCTCAAACCGGTTTTGACCGGCTCAAACCACACTCAAACCGGACAAGACCGGCTCAAACCGGTTTTCACCAGCTAAAACCAGACCAGAACGGACCAGACAGGCTCATACCTGTTTTGAACATATTTGACCGGCTCATAAGTGTTTAGACCGGCTAAAACCGAACCAGACGGGCTCAAACCGGTTTTGACTGCCTGAAACCACACTCAAACCGGTTTTGAACAGATCAAACCGGACCAGACCGGCTCAAACCGGATTTGACCTGCTTAAACCGGACTCAAACCGGTTTTGACCGAATCAAACCGGACCAGACTGGCTCAAACAGGTTTTGACTGGCTCAAACCAGACCAGACCGGACCAGACCGGCTCACACCTGTTTTGACTGGCTCAAATCGAATCAAACCATACCAGAGTGGCTCAAACTGGATCAAACCGGACCAGACCGGCTCAAAATGGATCAATCCGGACCAGACCGGCTAGACAGGCCCAAACCGGTTTTGACCGGCTCGAACCGTATCAAATCGGACCAGACTGGCTCCAACCAGATCAAACCGGACCAGACCGGCTCAAAATGGATCCATCTGGAACACACCGACTCAAACTGGCTCAATCCGGCTGAAACCAGACTCAAACAGGAACGGAGCAGACTCAAACCGGCTTTGACCGGCTCAAACAGGATCAAACCGCACCAGACCGGCTCTTAGACCGGCTCAAACCGGTTTTATCCGTCTCAAACCAGACCAGACCGGCTCAAACCGGTTTTGACCAGCTCAAACCGGACACAAACTGGACCAGACCTGTTCAAACCGGTTTTCACCGGCTAAAACCAGAACAGACCGGACCAGACAGGCTCATACCTGTTTTGACTGTATTTGACCGGCTCATACCTGTTTAGACCAGCTAAAACCGAACCAGACCAAAGCATTTACTCAGAAAACATCTTTCTCATTTTGATCGGAGGATATTTTCTTTGATCCTATAGTCTTCAAAGGGATATGAAATATCAGTTCTCAGATTCCACAGAAATAAGGCTAGCAAACAGCTCCACGAAATACAGCTGTGGCTCATTGAGTGGAAGTCACACATCACAAAGCAGTTTCTCAGAAAGCTTCTTTCCAGTTTTCATCTAAGAATATTTTCATTTTCACCATAGGCCTCTATGGCTTCCAAATATCACTTTGCAAAATCCACAAGAACAGTCTTAGCAAACGGCTTCTGGAGGGGAAAGCTGAAACTCTGTGAGATGAATTCACAGAACACAAAGCAGTTTCTCAGAAAGCTTCTTTCCAGTTTTCATCTGAGGATATTTTCTTTTTCCCCATAGGCCTCTATGGGCTTCCAAATATCCCTTTGGAAATTTCACAAGAACAGTCTTAGAGAACAGCTTCTGGAGGGGAAAGCTGTAACTCTGTGAGATGAATTCACAGAACACAAAGTAGATTCTCAGAAAGCTTCTTTCCAGTTGTTATCTGAGGATATTTCCCTTTTCAACATAGCCCTCTATGGGCTTCCAAATATCACTTTTCAAATTCCACAAGAACAGTCTTAGCGAATGGCTACATGAGGGGAAAGCTGCAACTCTGTGAGATGAATTCACAGATCACAAAGAAGTTTCTCAGAAAGATTCTTTCTCATTTTGATTGGAGAATTTTTCCTTTGGCCATATAGTCTTCAAAGGGATCCAAATATCAGTTCTCAGATTCCACAGAAATAAGGCTAGCAAACAGTTCCACGAAATACAGCTGTAACTCAGTGAGTGGAAGTCACACCACACAAAGCAGTTTCTCAGAAAGCTTCATTCCAGTTTTCACCAGAGGATATTTTCTTTTTCCCCATAGGCCGCTATGGGCTTCCAAATATCCCTTTGCAAATTCCACAAGAACAGTCTTAGTGAACGGCTTCTGGAGGGGAAAGCTGTAAATCTGGGAGGTGAATTCACAGAACACAAAGCAGTTTCTCAGAAAGCTTCTTTCCAGCTTTTATCTGAGGATATTTCCCTTTTCAGCATAGCCCACCATTGGCTTCCAAATATCACTTTGCAAATTCCACAAGAACAGTCTTAGCGAAAGGCTTCTTGAGGGGAACGCTGTAACTCTGTGAGATGAATTCACAGATCACAAAGAAGTTTCTCAGAAAGCTTCATTCTCATTTTTATCAAAGGATATTTCTTTTGGCCCTGTAGTCTTCAAAGGGATCCGAAATATCGGTTCTCAGATTCCACAGAAATAAGGCTACCAGAGAGCTCAACGAAATACAGCTGTAACTCAGTGAGTGGAAGTCACACCACAAAAAGCAGTTTCTCAGAAAGCTTCTTTCAAGTTTTCATCTGAGGATATTTTCTTTTTCCCCATAGGCCTCTAGGGGCTTCCAAATATCCCTCTACAAATTCCAAAAGAACAGTCTTAGCGAACGGCTTCTGGACGGGAAAGATGAAACTCTGTGAGATGAATTCACAGAACACAAAGCAGTTGCTCAGAAAGCATCTTTCCAGTTGTTATCTGAGGATATTTCCCTTTTCACCGTAGACCTCCATGGGCTTCCAAATATCACTTTGCAAATTCCACAAGAACAGTCTTAACGAAAGGCTTCTTGAGGGGAAAGCTGTAACCCTGTGAGATGAATTCACAGATCACCAGGAAGTTTCTCAGAATGCTTCTTTCTCATTTTGATCGGAGGATATTTCCTTGGCCCTATAGTCTTCAAAGGGATCCGAAATATCGGTTCTCAAATTCCACAGAAATAAGGCTAGCAAAGAGCTCAACGAAATACAGCTGTAACACAGCGAGTGGAAGTCACACCACACCAAGCAGTTTCTTAGAAAGCTTCTTTCCACTTTTCATCTGAGGATAGTTTCTTTTTCACCTTAGGCCTCTATGGGCTTCGAAATATCCCTTTGCAAATTCCACAAGACCCGTCTTAGTGAACGGCTTCTGGAGGGGAAAGCTGTAACTCTGTGAGATGAATTCACAAAACACCAAGCAATTTCTCAGAAACTTCTTTCCAGTTTTTTTTTTAGGATACTTTCTTTTTCACCATAGCCCTCCATGGGCTTCCAAATATCACTTTGCAAATTCCACAAAACAGTCTTAGCGAAAGGTTTCTTGAGCGGAAAGCTGTAACTCTGTGAGATGAATTCACAGATCACAAAGAAGTTTCGCAGAAAATTTCTTTTCATTTTTCTGGGAGGATATTTTCTTTGGCCCTATAGTCTTCAAAGTAGTGCGAAATATCAGGTCTCAGATTCCAGAGAAATAAGGCTAGCAAACAGCTCCATGAAATATAGCTGTGACTCAGTTTGGGGAAGTCACACATCACAAAGCAGTTTCTCAGAAAGCTTCTTTCCAGTTGTTATCTGAGGATATTTCCCTTTTCACCATAGCCCTCCATGGGCTTCCAAATATCACTTTGCAAATTCCACAAGAACAGTCTTAGCGAAAGTCTTCTTGAGGGGAAAGCTGTAACTCTGTGAGATGAATTGACAGAACACAAAAAGTTTCTCAGAAAGCTTCTTTCTCATTTTGATCGGAGGATATTTCCTTGGGCCCTATAGTCTTCAAAGGGATCCGAAATATCAGTTCTCAGATTCCACAGAAATAAGGCTTGTAAACAGCTCCACGAAATACAGCCGTAACTCAGTGAGTGGAAGTCATACATCACAAAGCAGTGTCTCAGAAAGCTTCTCCAGTTTTCCTCTGAGGATATTTTCTTTTTCCCCATAGGCCTCTATGGGCTTCCAAATATCCCTCTGCAAAATCCAAAACAACAGTCTTAGCGAACGGCTTCTGGATGGGAAAGATGAAACTCTGTGCGATGGATTCACGGAAAACAAAGTAGTTTCTCAGAAAGCTTCTTTCCAGTTTTTATCGGAGGGTATCTGCCTTTTCACCATAGCCCTCCATGGGCTTCCAAATATCCCTTTGCAAATTCCACAAGAACAGTCTTAGCGAAAGGCTTCTTGAGGGGAAAGCTGTAACTCTGTGAGATGAATTCACAGATAACAAAGAGGTTTCACAGAAAACTTCTTTTCATTTTTCTGGGAGGATATTTCCTTTGGCCCTATAGTCTTCAAAATAGTGCGAAATATCAGGTCTCAGATTCCAGAGATATAAGGCTAGCAAACAGCTCCAGGAAATACAGCTGTGACTCAATTTGGGGAAGTTACACATCACAAAGCAGTTTCTCAGAAAGCTTCTTTCCAGTTTTCATCTGAGGATATTTTCTTTTACACCATAGGACTCTAAGGGCATCCAAATATCCCTTTACAAATTCCAAAAGAACAGTCTTAGTGAATGGCTTCTGTAGGGGAAAGCTGTAACTCTGGGAGATGAATTCACAGAACACAAAGCAGTTTCTCAGAAAGCTTCTTTCCAGCTTTTATCTGAGGATATTTCCCTTTTCACCATAGCCCACCATGGGCTTCCAAACATCACTTTGCAAATTCCACAAGAACATTCTTAGCGAAAGGCTTCTTGAGGGGAACGCTGTACCTCTGTGAGATGAACTCACAGATCACAAAGAAGTTTCTCAGAAAGCTTCTTTCTCATTTTGATTGGAGGATATTTCTTTTGGCCCTATAGTCTTCCAAGGGATCCGAAATATCAGTTCTCAGATTCCACAGAAATAAGGCTAGCAAACAGCTCCATGAAATACAGCTGTGACTCATTGAGTGGAAGTCACACACCACAAAGCACTTTCTCAGATAGCTCCTTTACACTTTTCATCTGAGGATATTTTCTTTTTCACCAAAGGCCTGTAAGGGTTTCCAAATATCCCTTTGCAAATTCCACAAGAAGAGTCTTAGGGAACAGCTTCTGGAGGGGAAATCGGTAACTCTGTGAGATGAATTCACAGAAATCAAAGTAGATTCTCAGAAAGCTTCTGTCCAGTTTTTATCTGAGAGTATTTCCCTTTTCTCCAAAGCCCTCCATGTTCTTCCAAATATCACTTTGCAAATTCCACAAGAACAGTATTAGCAAAAAGCATCTTGAGGGAAAAGCTGTATCTCTGTGTGATGAATTCACAGATCACAAAGAAGTTTCTCAGAAAGCTTCTGTCTCATTTTTATCGGAGGATATTTCCTTGGACCCTATAGTCTTCAAAGGGATCTGAAATATCAGTTCTCAGATTCCACACAAATAAGGCTAGTAAACAGCTGCACGAAATACAGCCGTAACTCAGTGAGTGGAAGTCATACATCACAAAGCAGTGTCTCAGAAAGCTTCTTTCCAGTTTTCCGGATCAAACCAGAGCAGACCGGCTCAAAACGGATCAAACCGGACCAGACCGGCTCAATCCGCAACAATCTGGACCTGCCCGGCTAGACCAGCTAAAACCAGTTTTGACCGGCTCAAATTGGACCAGACCGGCACAAACCGGTGTTGACCGGCTGAAACTGGACTCAAACCGGACTAGACCGGCTCAAACCGGTTTTGAACGTCTCAAACCGGACTCAAACAGGGACAGACCGGCTCAAACAGAAACAGACCAGCTCAAACCAGCTCAAACCAGACCAGACCGGCTCAAACTGTCTCAAATCGGACCAGAACATCTCAAACCGGATTTCCCCGGCTCAAAGCGGACTCATACGGGTTTTGACCATATCAAACCAGGCCAGACCGGCTCAAACCGGTTTTGACCGGCTTAAACCGGACTCAAACCGGACGAGACCGTCTCAAACCTGTTCTGACTGGCTCAAACCGGACTCAAACTGGACCAGACCAGCTCAAACCGGTTTTGACCGGCTGAAACCGGACTCAAACCGGACTAGAGAGGCTCAAACCGGTTTTGACCGGCTGAAACCAGACCAGACCGGCTCAAACCGGATCAAACCCGACCAGACCGGCTCAAACAGGTTTTGACCAGCTCAAACCGAATGAAACCGGTTTTGACCGTATGAAACCGGACCAGACCGGCTCAAAACGGTTTTGACCTGCTCAAACCGGACTCAAACCGGACCAGATAGGCTCAAACCGGTTTTGACCATCTCAAATCTATTCAAACCGGACCTGACAGGCTCAAACCAGATCAAACAGCAGCAGACCGGCTCAAACTGGTTTTTACCAGCTCAAACCAGACGAGATGGGCTCAAACCGGTTTTCACCGGCTCAAACCCGACCAGACCGGCTCTAACCTGACCAGAGCGGCTCAAACCGGTTTTAAACGGTTCAAACCGAACCGGACCGACTCAAACCGCTTTTGACCGGGTGAAACCGGATTCAAACCGGACCAGACCGGCTCAAACCTGTTTTGACTGGCTCTAACCGGACTCAAACAGGACCAGACCGGCTCAAACTCGTTTTGAACAGCTCAAACCGGACTGAAAGAGGAACAGACCGGCTCAAATAGGAACAGACCGGCTAAAACTGGCTCAAACCTGACCAGACCGGCTCAAACCGGTTTTGAACGGTACAAATGGAACCTGACCGACTCAAACCGGTTTTGACCGGCTTAAACCGGACTCAAACCGGTTTTGACCGGCTCAAACCAGACCAGACTGGCTCAAATCTGTTTTGACCCACTCAAACCAGACCAGACTGCCTCAGACCAGATCAATCCGGGCCAGACTGGCTCAAACCGGCTCAACCCAGACTCAAACTGGTACGGACCAGACCGGCTTACACCGGACTCAAACCGGACCAGACTGGCTCAAACCTGCTCAACACGGACTCAAACTGTAATGGACCAGACCGGCTCAAACCAGACTCACCCGGTTTTTTTCCGGATCGAACTGGATCAAAATGCACCAGACCGGCTCAAACCTGTTTGGACCATATGAGACTGGCTCAAATCGGTTTTGACCGTCTCAAACTGAACCAGACCGGCTCAAACCGGTTTTGACCGGCTGAAACAGGATTCAAACCGGTTTTGACCGGCTCACACCCGACTGTAACAGGTTTTGACCGGATCAAACCGGACTAGACCGGCTCAAACCGGTTTTGACCAGCTCAAACTGGACTCAAACTGGACCAGACCGGCTCAAACCAGTTTTGATCGGCTAACCAGACCAGACCGGCTCAAACCGGATCAAACGGACCAGAAGCGTCTCAAACCGGTTCTGACCGGGTCAAAGCATACCAGACAGGCTCAAATTGGTTTTGACCGGCTCGAATGGAATGAAATCGGACCACACCGGCTCAAACCCGATGAAACGGACCACACCAGCTCGAACGGATCAATCCGGACCAGACCGGCTAGACCGGCTAAAACCGGTTTTGACCTGCTCAAACCGGAATCAACGGTTTTGACCAGATCAAACTGGATCAAACGGACCAGACCGGCTCAAACCTGTTTTGACCGGCTCAAACCGGACCAGACTGGCTCAGACCGGATCAATCCGGGCCAGACTGGCTCAAACCTGCTCAACACGGACTCAAACTGGACCAGACCGGCTCAAACCGGATCAAACTGGACCAGACCGGCTCAAACCGGACTCAAACCGGACCAGACTGGCTCAAACCTGCTCAACACGGACTCAAACTGTAATGGACCAGACCGGCTCAAACCAGACTCACCGGTTTTTCCGGATCGAACTGGATCAAAATGCACCAGACCGGCTCAAACCTGTTTGGACCATATGAGACTGGCTCAAATCGGTTTTGACCGTCTCAAACCGAACCAGACCGGCTCAAACCGGTTTTGACCGGCTGAAACAGGATTCAAACCGGTTTTGACCGGCTCACACCCGACTGTAACAGGTTTTGACCGGATCAAACCGGACTAGACCGGCTCAAACCGGTTTTGACCAGCTCAAACTGGACTCAAACTGGACCAGACCGGCTCAAACCAGTTTTGATCGGCTAAACCAGACCAGACCGGCTCAAACCGGATCAAACTGGACCAGAACGTCTCCAACCGGTTCTGACCGGGTCAAAGCATACCAGACAGGCTCAAATTGGTTTTGACCGGCTCGAATGGAATGAAATCGGACCACACCGGCTCAAACCCGATGAAACCGGACCACACCAGCTCGAAACGGATCAATCCGGACCAGACTGGCTAGACCGGCTAAAACCGGTTTTGACCTGCTCAAACCGGAATCAAACGGGTTTTGACCAGATCAAACTGGATCAAACCGGACCAGACCGGCTCAAACCTGTTTTGACCGGCTCAAACCGGACCAGACTGGCTCAGACCGGATCAATCCGGACAAGACCGGCTCAAACCGGCTTAAACCGGACTCAAACTGGTACGGACCAGACCGGCTTACACCGGACTCAAACCAGACCAGACTGACTCAAACCTGCTCAACACGGAGTCAAACCGGAATGGACCAGACCGGCTCAAATCGGACTCACCCGGTTTTGACCGGATCAAACTGGATCAAACCGCACCAGACCGGCTCAAACCTGTTTTGACCATATTAGACCACCTCAAATTGGTTTTGACCGCCTCAAACCGAACCAGACCGGCTCAAACCGGTTTTGACCAGCTCAAACTGATTCAAAGCGGTTTTGACCGGCTCACACCCGACTCAAACGGGTTTTGACCGGATCAAACCGGACCAGACCAGCTCAAACCGGTTTTGACCGGCTCAAACCAGACTCAAACCGGACCAGACCGGCTCAAACCGGTTTTGATCGGCTAAACCAGACCAGACCAGCTCAAATCGGATCAAACCGGACCAGAACGGCTCCAACCGGTTTTGACCGGGTCAATGCGTACCAGACAGGCTCAAACCGGTTTTGACCAGCTCAAATTGAATTAAACCAGACCAGACCGGCTCAAACCCGATGAAACCGGACCACACCCGCTCAAAACGGATCAATCCGGACCAGACCGGCTAGATCGGCTAAAACCGGTTTTGACCCGCTCAAACCGGACTCAAACGAGTTTTGACTGGATCATATCGGATCAAAGCGGACCAGACTGGCTCAAACCTTATCAAAGCGGACCAGACCGGCTCAAACTGGTTTTGACCGTGTTAGACCGGCTCAAACCGGTTTCAACCTCCTCAAACCGGACCAGACCGGCTCAAACCGGATCAAACTGGACCAGACCGGCTCAAACGAGGTTTGACCGGCTCAAATCAAATCAAACTGGCCCAGACCGTCTCAAACGGGATTAAACCAGACTAGAGTGGTTCAAACCGGATCAAACCAGACGAGACCATCTCAAACCAGTTTCCAACGGCTCAAACCGGACTCAAACTTGTTTTGACCAGCTCAAACCGCACGC
Organism: Erythrocebus patas; assembly: GCA_023783455.1. Classification (NCBI taxonomy): domain Eukaryota; kingdom Metazoa; phylum Chordata; class Mammalia; order Primates; family Cercopithecidae; genus Erythrocebus; species Erythrocebus patas. The sequence continues at coordinate 26,163 of JAKFHT010004385.1, forward strand.
AAACCGGTTTTGACCGGCTCAAATCTGATCAAACAGGAGCAGACCGGCTGAAACCTGTTTTCACTGGCTCAAACCAGACTCAAACCTGTTTTGACTGTCTCAAACCGGACTCTATCCGGACTAGACAGGCTCAAACCAGTTTTGCCCGGCTCCAACCGGTCTGAAACGGGACTAGACCGTCTCAAACCGGTTTTGACCAACTCAAACGCGACCAGACCTGCTCAAACAGGACCAGACCGGCTCAAACCGCTTTTTACCAGCTCAAACTGGACTCAAACCATACCAGACTGGCTCTAACCGGATCAAACGGGACCAGACTGGCTGAAAATGGATCAATCCGGACCGGACCAGCTAGACAGGCTCAAACCGGTTTTGACCAGCTCAAACCTTATCAAACTGGACCAGACTGGCTAAAACTGGATCAAACAGGACCAGAGCAGCTCAAAATGGATCAATCCGGACCAGAGCGGCTAGACCGGCTCAAACCGGTTTTGACTGGCTCAATCCGAACTCAAACCGGACCAGACCGGCTCAAACCAGTTTTGACCGGCTGAAACCGGACTCAAACCGGACTAGACTGGCTCAAACTGGTTTTGAACGGCTCAAACCGGAGTCAAACAGGAACAGACCGGCTAAATTCGGCTCAAGCCAGACCAGACCGGCTCAAACTGGCTCAAACCGGACCAGAACATCTCAAAGCGGGTTTCTCCAGCTCAAACCGGACTCATACGGGTTTTGACCAGATCAACCCAGGCCAGACCGGCTCAAACCGGTTTTGACCGGCTCAAACCGGATTCAAACCGGCCCAGTCCGGTTCCAACTGATTTTGACAGGCTCAAACTGGACCAGACCGGCTCAAACCAAACCAGACCGGCTGAAACCGGTTTTGACCGGCTCAAACCGGACTAAAGCCAGAACAGACCGGTTCCAACCGGTTTTGACTGGCTCAAACCAGACCAGACCGGTTCAAACCAGATCAAACCCGACCAGACTGGCTCAAACCAGTTTTGACTGGCTCAAACCGACTTAAACCGGTTTTGACTGCCTCAAACCGGATTCAAACTGGAATGGAACAGACCGGCTCAAACCGGACTGAAACCGGTTTTTACCACCTCAAACCGGACTCAAATCCGAGCAGACCCCCCCAAACATGTTTTGACCGCATTAGACCGACGAGACGAGCTCAAACCGGTTTTGACTGGCTCAAACCGGACCAGACGGGCACAAAGCGGACTCAAACCCGACTCAAACCAGACCGGACCGGCTCAAACCAGTTTGACCGGCTCAAACCGGACTCAAACGGGTTTTGACCAGATCAAACCAGGTCAGAGTGGCTCAAACTGATTTTGACCGGCTCAAACTGGACTCAAACCGGACCAGACCCCCTCAAACCTCTTTTGACTGGCTCAAAGCGGACTCAAACCGGACCAGACTGGCTCGAACCGGAACGGACCAGACGGGCTCAAAACGGACTAAACATGTTTTGACCGGCTCCAAACGGAACAAACCGCACCAGACCGGCCCTTAGACTGGCTCAATCCGGTTTTAACCATCTCATTACGGACCATACCGGGTCTACCAGGTTTTGAACGGCTCAAACCGGACTCAAACCGGACCAGACCGGCTAAAACAGGATCAAACCGCAGCAGACTGTCTCAAACCGGATTTGACCGGCTCAAACCAGACGAGACGGGCTCAAACCGGTTTTGACCAGCTCAAACCTGACCAGACCGGCACTAACCTGACCAGAACGGCTCAAACCAGCTAGAACCTGACCAGACCGGCTCAAACCGGTTTTGAACGGTTCAAACCGAACCAGACCGACTCAAACCGGTTTTGACTGGCTTAAACCGGACTCAAACCGGTTTTGACTGACTCAAACCGGACCAGACCGGCTCAAACCTGTTTTGACCTGCTCAAACCGGACCAGATCGCCTCACAACGGATCAATCCGGACCAGACCGTCTCAAACCGGCTCAAACTGGACTCAAACCGGTACGGACCAGACCGGCTTACACTGGAATCAAACCGGACCAGACTGGCTCAAACCTGCTCAAACCAGACTCAAACCGGAACGGACCAGACCGGCTCAAACCGGACTCACCCGGTTTTGACTGGATCAAACTGGATCAAACCGCACCAGAATGGCTCAAACCTGTTTTGACCGTATTAGAACGGCTCAAATCGGTTTTGACAGGCTCAATCGGAACCAGACCGGCTGAAATCAGTTTTGACTGGCTAAAACCGAACCAGACTGGCTCAAACCGTTTTCACCGCTCAAACCGATTCAAACCGGTTTTGACCGGCTCACACCGACTCAAGGTTTTGACCGAATGAAACCGACCAGACCAGCTCAAACCGGTTTTGACTGGCTCAAACTGACTCAAACCGGACCAGACCGCTCAAACCGTTTGACTGGCTCAAACCGGACTCAAACTGACCAGACCAGCTCAAACCGGTTTTGACCGCTGAAACTGGACTCAAACCGGACTAGACTGGCTCAAACCGGTTTTGACCTCAAACCGGACTCAAACAGGAACAGACTGGCTAAAACCAGCTCAAGCCAGACCAGACCGGCTCAAACCGGCTCAAACCGACCAGAACATCTCAATCCGGTTTTCCCTGGCTCAAACCGGTCTCATCATACGGGTTTTGACCGGATAAAACCAGGCCAGACCGTCTCAAACCGGTTTTGACCAGCTCAAACTGGACCAGATCGCCTCAACGGATCAATCCGGACCAGACCGTCTCAAACCGGCTCAAACTGGACTCAAACCGGTGCGGACCAGACGGCTTACACTGGAATCAAACCGGACCAGACTGGCTCAAACCTGCTCAAACCAGACTCAAACCGGAACGGACCAGACCGGCTCAAACCGGACTCACCCGGTTTTGACTGGATCAAACTGGATCAAACCACACCAGAATGGCTCAAACCTGTTTTGACCGTATTAGAACGGCTCAAATCGGTTTTGACAGGCTCAATCGGAACCAGACCGGCTGAAATCAGTTTTGACTGTCTAAAACCGAACCAGACTGGCTCAAACCGGTTTTCACCGGCTCAAACCGGATTCAAACCGGTTTTGACCGGCTCACACCCGACTCAAACGGGTTTTGACCGAATGAAACCGGACAAGACCAGCTCAAACCGGTTTTGACTGGCTCAAACTGGACTCAAACCGGACCAGACCGGCTCAAACCTGCTTTGACTGGCTCAAACCGGACTCAAACTGGACCAGACCAGCTCAAACCGGGTTTGACCGGCTGAAACTGGACTCAAACCGGACTAGACTGGCTCAAACCGGTTTTGAACGGCTCAAACCGGACTCAAACAGGAACAGACTGGCTAAAACCAGCTCAAGCCAGACCAGACCGGCTCAAACCGGCTCAAACCCGACCAGAACATCTCAATCCGGTTTTCCCTGGCTCAAACCGGTCTCATACGGGTTTTGACCGGATAAAACCAGGCCAGACCGTCTCAAACCGGTTTTGACCAGTTCAAATTGGACTCAAACCGGCCCAGACCGGTTCCAAGCGGTTTTGACAGGCTCAAACCACACCAGACCGGCTCAAACCGAACCAGACCGGCTGAAACCGGTTTTGACCGGCTCAAACCGGACTAAAACCTGACCAGACCAGCTCAAACCAGATCAAACCCGACCAGACCGGCTCAAACTCGTTTTGACCAGCTCAAACCGACTCAAACCGGTTTTGACCAGATGAAACCGGACCAGACCGGCTCAAAACGGTTTTGATCTGCTCAAACCGGACTCAAACCGGACCAGATCGGCTCAAACCGGTTTTGACCAGCTCAAATCTAATCAAACCGGACCACACTGGCTCAAACCGGACTCAAACCTGTTTTGACTGTCTCAAACCGGACTCTATCCGGACTAGACAGGCTCAAACCAGTTTTGCCCGGCTCCAACCGGTCTGAAACGGGACTAGACCGTCTCAAACCGGTTTTGACCAACTCAAACGCGACCAGACCTGCTCAAACAGGACCAGACCGGCTCAAACCGCTTTTTACCAGCTCAAACTGGACTCAAACCATACCAGACTGGCTCTAACCGGATCAAACGGGACCAGACTGGCTGAAAATGGATCAATCCGGACCGGACCAGCTAGACAGGCTCAAACCGGTTTTGACCAGCTCAAACCTTATCAAACTGGACCAGACTGGCTAAAACTGGATCAAACAGGACCAGAGCAGCTCAAAATGGATCAATCCGGACCAGAGCGGCTAGACCGGCTCAAAACGGTTTTGATCTGCTCAAACCGGACTCAAACCGGACCAGATCGGCTCAAACCGGTTTTGACCAGCTCAAATCTAATCAAACCGGACCACACTGGCTCAAACTGGATCAAACCGCAGCAGACTGGCTCAAACCGGTCTTGACCGGCTCAAACCGGACGAGACGGGCTCAAACCGGTTTTGACCAGCTCAAACCCGACCAGACCAGCACTATCCTGACCAGAACGGCTCAAACCAGCTAAAACCTGACCAGACCGGCTCAAACCGGTTTTGAACGGTTCAAACCGAACCGGACCGACTCAAACCGGTTTTGACCGGCTTAAACCGGACTCAAACCGGTTTTGACCGACTCAAACCGGACCAGACCGGCTCAAACCTGTTTTGACCGGCTCAAACCGGACCAGATCGCCTCAGAACGGATCAATCCAGACCAGACCGTCTCAAACCGGCTCAAACTGGACTCAAACCGGTACGGACCAGACCGGCTTACACCGGACTCAAACTGGACCAGAGTGGCTCAAACCTGCTCAAACCGGACTCAAACCGGAACGGACCAGACCGGCTCAAACCGGACTCACCCGGTTTTGACCGGATCAAACTGGATCAAACCGCACCAGAACGGCTCAAACCTGTTTTGACCGTATTTGACCGGCTCAAATCAGTTTTGACAGGCTCAATCTGAACCAGACCAGCTGAAATCGGTTTTGACCGGACTCAAACCTGCCCAGACCGGTTCCAACCGGTTTTGACTGGCTCAAACCGGATTCAAACCGGTTTTGACCGGCTCACACCCGACTCAAACGGGTTTTGACCGAATGAAACCGGACTAGACCGGCTCAAACCGGTTTTGACCGGCTCAAACCGGACCAGATCGCCTCAGAACGGATCAATCCAGACCAGACCGCTCAAACCGGCTCAAACTGGACTCAAACCGGCCCAGACCGGTTCCAACCGGTTTTGACTGGCTCAAACTGGGCCAGACCGGCTCAAACCGGCTCAAACCGACTCAAACCGACCAGACCAGCTCAAACCGACTCAAACCGGACTCAAACGGTTTTGACCGGATCAAACCGACCAGACCGCTCAAACCGGCTCAAACCGGTTTTGACCGGATCAAACCGGATCAAACCGGTTTTGACAGGCTCAATCTGAACCAGACCAGCTCAAACCGTTTTGACCGGATCAAACCAGACCGCTCAAACCGGTTTTGACTGCTCAAACCGGACTCAAACCGGTTTTGACCGCTCAAACCGACTCAAACGGTTTTGACCGGATCAAACCGGACCAGACCGCTCAAACCGGTTTTGACCGCTCAAACCGACTCAAACCGACCAGACCGCTCAAACCGGTTTTGATTGGCTAAACCGACCAGACGGCTCAAACCGGATCAAACCGGACCAGACGGCTCAAACCGGTTTTGACCGCTCAAACCGGACCAGACAGGCTCAAACCGGTTTTGACCGCTCAAAAATTAAACCGGATCAGACCGGCTCAAACCGACTCAAACCGGACCAGACCGCTCAAACGGATCAATCCGGACCAGACCGGCTCAAACCAGACTCAAACCGGTTTTGACCGCTCAAACCGACTCAAACCGGTTTTGACCGGATCAAACCGGATCAAACCGACCAGACCGCTCAAACGGATCAAACGGACCAGACCGGCTCAAACCGGTTTTGACCAGCTCAAACCGACTCAAACCGGTTTTGACCAGCTCAAACCAGACCAGACCGCTCAAACCGGATCAAACAGGACCAGACCAGCTCAAACGGTTTTGACGGCTCAAACCGAATCAAAATGGCCCAGACCGTCTCAAACCGGCTCAAACCGACCAGACCGGCTCAAACCGACTCAAACCGGACCAGACCGGCTCAAAACAGATCAAACCGGACCAGACCAGCTCAAACCGGTTTCACCGGCTCAAACCAGACTCAAACTGGTTTTGACCGCTCAAACCGGATCAAACCGGTTTTGACCAGCTCAAACCAGTTCAAACAGGACCAGACCGGCTGAAACCTGTTTTCACCGGCTCAAACCGACTCAAACCTGTTTTGACCGCTCAAACCGGACTCAAACCGACCAGACAGGCTCAAACCGGTTTTGACGGCTCAAACCGACTCAAACGGACCAGACCGGCTCAAACCGGTTTTGACCAGCTCAAACCGACCAGACCGCTCAAACCGGACCAGACAGGCTCAAACCGTTTTGACTGGCTCAAACTGGGCCAGACCGCTCAAACCGACTCAAACCGGACCAGACTGGCTCACCAGCTCAAACTGGACTGACCGGATCAAACCGGTTTTGAAAGACTCAAACCGGTTTTGACCGGCTCAAACCGACCAGACCAGCTCAAACCGGTTTTGACTGGCTCAAACCGACTCAAACGGACCAGACAGGCTCAAACCGGTTTTGACCGACTCAAACCGGACTCAAACCGGTTTTGACTCAAACCGACCAGACCGCTCAAACCGGTTTTGACCGCTCAAACCGACTCAAACGGTTTTGACCGGATCAAACCGACCAGACCGGCTCAAACTCGTTTTGACCAGCTCAAACCGACTCAAACCGGACCAGACAGCTCAAACCGGTTTTGACCGGCTCAAATCTAATCAAACGGACCAGACCGGCTCAAACCGACTCAAACCGGACCAGACCGGCTCAAACCGGTTTAACCGGCTCAAACCGGACCAGACTCAAACCGGTTTTGACCGCTCAAACGGACTCAAACAAGAACAGACCGGCTAAAACCGGCTCAAGCCAGACCAGACCAGCTCAAACCGGCTCAGAACAGACCAGAACATCTCAAACTGTTTTCACCGGCTCAAACCGACTCAAACGGTTTTGACCGGATCAAACCAGACCAGACCGCTCAAACCGGTTTTGACGGCTCAAACCGACTCAAACCGACCAGACCGCTCAAACCGGTTTTGACAGGCTCAAACCGGACCAGACCGCTCAAACAGAACCAGACCGGATCAAACCGGTTTTGACCGCCTCAAACCGACTCAAACCGGTTTTGACCGGATCAATCCGGACCACATTGGCTCAAAACTGTCTTGACCTGCTCAAACCGGACTCAAACCGGACCAGATCAGCTCAAACCGGATTTCACCGGCTCAAATCTAATCAAACCGGACCAGAACGGCTCAAACCGGATCAAACTGCAGCAGACCGGCTCAAACCGGTTTTAACCGGCTCAAACCGGACGAGACGGGCTCAAACTGGTTTTGACCGGCTCAAAGCGGACTCAAACAAGAACAGACCGGCTAAAACCGGCTCAAGCCAGACCAGACCAGCTCAAACCGGCTCAGAACAGACCAGAACATCTCAAACTGCTTTTCACCGGCTAAAACCGGACTCATATGGGTTTTGACCGGATCAAACCAGGACAGTCCGGCTCAAACCGGCTTTGAACGACTCAAACAGGACTCAAACCGACCCAGACCGGTTACAACTGGTTTTGACAGGCTCAAACCGGACCAGACCGGCTCAAACCGAACCAGACCGGATGAAACCGGTTTTGACCGACTCAAACCGGACTAAAACCTGACCAGACTGGCTCAAACCGGATCAAACCCTACCAGACCGGCTCTAACCCGACCAGACCTGCTCACACCAGCTCAAACCTGACCAGACCGGCTCAAACCTATTTTGACCGTATTAGACCGGCTCAAACCGGACCGGACCGGCTCAAACCAGTTTTGACCGGCTCCAACTGGATTCAAACTGGAATGGAACAGACCGGCTCAAACCAGACTGAATCCGGTTTTTACCGCCTCAAACCAGACTCAAATCCGAGCAGACCGGCTCAAACATGTTTTGACCGTATTAGACCGGCTCAAACCGGTTTTGACCGGCTCAAACCGGAACGGACCAGACTGGCTCACCAGCTCAAACTGGACTGAACCCGGATCAAACCGGTTTTGAAAGACTCAAACCGGTTTTAACGGCTCTAACGGACCAGACCAGCTCAAACCGGTTTTGACTGGCTCAAACCGAACTCAAACAGGACCAGACAGGCTCAAACCTGTTTTCACCGTATTAGACCGGCTCAAACCGGTTTGATTGTCTCAAACAGAACCAGACCGGATCAAACCGGTTTTGACGCTCAAACGGACTCAAACCGGACCAGACCGGCTCAAACCGGTTTGAACCGGTTCAAACCAGACCAGACCGGCTCAAACCGGATCAAACCGACCCAGACCGGCTCAATACGGTTTTGACCTGCTCAAACCGGACTCAAACCCGACCAGATCGGCTCACACCGGTTTTGACAGGCTCAAATCTAATCAAACCGGACCAGACTGGCTCAAACTGGATCAAACCGCAGACCGGCTCAAACCGGTTTTGACTGGCTCAAACCGGACGACGGGCTCAAACCGGTTTTGATCGGCTCAAACCCGACCAGACCGGCTCTAACCCGACCAGACCGGCTCAAAGCAGCTCAAACCTGATCAGACCGGCTCAAACTGGTTTTGAACAGTTCAAACCAAACCAGATCGACTCAAACCGGTTTTGACGGATCAATCCGGACCACATTGGCTCAAAACTGTCTTGACCTGCTCAAACCGGACTCAAACCGGACCAGATCAGCTCAAACCGGATTTCACCGGCTCAAATCTAATCAAACCGGACCAGAACGGCTCAAACCGGATCAAACTGCAGCAGACCGGCTCAAACCGGTTTTAACCGGCTCAAACCGGACGGACCGGCTCAAACTGGTTTTGACCGGCTCAAAGCGGACTCAAACAAGAACAGACCGGCTAAAACCGGCTCAAGCCAGACCAGACCAGCTCAAACCGGCTCAGAACAGACCAGAACATCTCAAACTGCTTTTCACCGGCTAAAACCGGACTCATATGGGTTTTGACCGGATCAAACCAGACAGTCCGGCTCAAACCGGCTTTGACCTCAAACAGGACTCAAACCGACCCAGACCGGTTACAACTGGTTTTGACAGGCTCAAACCGGACCAGACCGGCTCAAACCGAACCAGACCGGATGAAACCGGTTTTGACCGACTCAAACCGGACTAAAACCTGACCAGACTGGCTCAAACCGGATCAAACCCTACCAGACCGGCTCTAACCCGACCAGACCTGCTCACACCAGCTCAAACCTGACCAGACCGGCTCAAACCGGTTTTGAATGGTTCAAACAGAACTGGACCGACTCAAACCTGTTTTGACCGGCTGAAACCAGAATCAAACCGGACCAGACCGGCTCAAACCTATTTTGACCGTATTAGACCGGCTCAAACCGGACCGGACCGGCTCAAACCAGTTTTGACCGGCTCCAACTGGATTCAAACTGGAATGGAACAGACCGGCTCAAACCAGACTGAATCCGGTTTTTACCGCCTCAAACCGGACTCAAATCCGAGCAGACCGGCTCAAACATGTTTTGACCGTATTAGACCGGCTCAAACCGGTTTTGACCGGCTCAAACCGGAACGGACCAGACTGGCTCAAAACGCACTCAAACGTGTTTTGACCGGCTCCAACCGGATCAAACTGCACCAGACCAGCTCTTAGACTGGCTCAAACCGGTTTAGCCGTCTCATTACAGACCAGACCGGGTCTACCAGGTTTTGAACGGCTCAAACCGGACTCAAACCAGACCAGACCGGCTAAAACCGGTTTGAACCGGTTCAAACCAGACCAGACCGGCTCAAACCGGATCAAACCGACCCAGACCGGCTCAATACGGTTTTGACCTGCTCAAACCGGACTCAAACCCGACCAGATCGGCTCACACCGGTTTTGACAGGCTCAAATCTAATCAAACCGGACCAGACTGGCTCCAACTGGATCAAACCGCAGCAGACCGGCTCAAACCGGTTTTGACTGGCTCAAACCGGACGAGACGGGCTCAAACCGGTTTTGATCGGCTCAAACCCGACCAGACCGGCTCTAACCCGACCAGACCGGCTCAAAGCAGCTCAAACCTGATCAGACCGGCTCAAACTGGTTTTGAACAGTTCAAACCAAACCAGATCGACTCAAACCGGTTTTGACCGACTGAAACCGAGCTCAAACCGGACCAGACAGGCTCAAACCTATTTTGACCGTATTAGGCCGGCTCAAACCGGTTTTGACTGTCTCAAACCGAACCAGACCGGCTCAAACGGGTTTTGACCGGCTTAAACCGGATTCAAAGCGGAGCGGAACAGACCAGCTCAAACCGGACTGAAACCAGTTTTTACCGCCTCAAACCGGACTCAAATCCGAGGAGACCGGCTCAAACATATTTTGACCATATTAGACCGGCTCAAACCAGTTTTGACTGGCTCAAACAGGACGCGACGGGCTCAAACCGGTTGTGACCGGCTCAAACTGGACCAGACCGGCACAAACCGGACTCAAACTGGACTCAAACCGGACCAGACCGGCTCAAACCGGTTTTGACTGCCTCAAACCGGACTCAAACGGGTTTTAACCAGATCAAACCAGGCCAGACCGGCTCAAACCGATTTTGACCGGCTCAAACGGACACAAACCGGACCAGACCGGCTCAAACCTGTTTTGACTGGCTCAAAATGGACTCTAACCGGACCAGACTGGCTCAAACAAGTTTTGACCGGCTCAAACCGGAACGGACCACACCGGCTCAAAACGGACTCAAACGTGTTTTGACTGGCTCCAACCGGATCAAACCGCACCTGACCGGCTCTGAGACTGGCTCAAACCATTTTAACCGTCTCATTATGGCCGAGACCGGGTCTACCAGGTTTTGAACGGCTCAAACCAGACTCAAACCGGACCAGACAGGATAAAATCGGTTTGAACCGGCTCAAACCAGACCAGACCGGCTCAAACGGGATCAAACCGGACCAAAACGGCTCAAACCAGTTTTGACGGGCTCAAACCAGAGTCAAACGTGTTTTGACCAGATCAAACCAGGCCAGACCAGCTCAAACCAGGTTTGACCGGCTCAAACCGGACTCAAACTGGACCAGACTGGCTCAAACCTGTTTTGACTGTCTCAAACCGGACTCAAACTGGAACAGACTGGCTCAAACCGGTTTTGACTGGCTGAAACCAGACTCAAACTGGACTAGACCGGCTCAAGCCGGTTTTGAATGGCTCAAACCGGACTCAAACAGGAACAGACCGGCTAAAACAGGAACAGACCGGCTCAAACCGGCTCAAACCAGACCAGACCGGCTCAAACCGGACCAGAACATCTCAAACCGGTGTTCACTGGCTCAAACCGGACTCATACGGGTTTTGACCGGATCAACCCAGGCCAGACCGGCTCAAACCGGACTCAAACCGGCCCAGACCGGTCCCAACCTGTTTTGACTGGCTCAAACTGACTCAAACCGGTTTTGGCCGGCTCAAACCGGACTCAAACCGGCCCAGACCGGTTCCTAGCGGTTTGACAGGCTCAAACCGGACCAGACCGGCTCAAACCCAACCAGACTGGCTGAAACCGGTTTTCAAACAGGATCAAACCCGACCAGACCGGCTCAAACCGGTTTTGACCGGCTCAAACCAACTCAAACCACTTTTGACGGGATGAAACCGGCCAGACCGGCTCAAAACGGTTTTGACCTGCCCAAACCGGACTCAAACCGGACCAGATCGGCTCAAACCGGTTTTGACCGGCTCAAATCTAATCAAACCGGACCAGACTGGCTCAAAGCTGATCAAACCGCAGCAGACTGGCTCAAACCGTTTTTGACCGGCTAAAACCGGACGAGACGGGCTCAAACCGGTTTTGACCGGCTCAAACCCGAACAGACCGGCTCTAACCCGACCAGACGGGCTCAAACCAGCTCAAACCTCACCAGACCGGCTCAAACAGGTTTTCAATGGTTCAAATTGAACCGGATCGACTCAAACCGGTTTTGACCGTCTCAAACCGGACTCAAACCGGACCAGATCGGCTAAAACCGGTTTGAACTGGCTCAAACCAGACCAGAGCGGCTCAAACCGGATCAAACCGGACCAGAAGAGCTCAAACCAGTTTTGACCAGATCAAACCAGAGTCAAACGGGTTTTGACCAGATCAAACCAGGCCAGACCGGATCAAACCGGTTTTGACCGGCTCAAACCGGACTCAAACCGGACGAGACCGTCTCAAACCTGTTCTGACTGGCTCAAACCGGACTCAAACCGGACCAGACCGGCTCAAACCGGTTTTGACCAGCTGAAACCGGACTCAAAGCGGACTAGACAGGCTCAAACCGGTTTTGACCGGCTCAAACCAGACAAGACCGGCTCAAACCGGATCAAACCCGACGAGACCGGCTCAAATCGGTTTTGACCAGCTCAAACCGACTCAAACCGGTTTTGACCATATGAAACTGGACCAGACCGGCTCAAAATGGTTTTTACCTGCTCAAACCGGACTCAAACCGGACCAGATCGGCTCAAACCGGTTTTGACCAGCTCAAATCTAATCAAACTGGACCTGACCGGCTCAAACCAGATCAAACAGCAGCACACCGGCTCAAACCGGTTTTGACCAGCTCAAACCGAACGAGATGGGCTCAAACTGGTTTTCACCGGCTCAATCCCGACCAGACCAGCTCTAACCCGACCAGAACGGCTCAAACCGGTTTTAAACGGTAGAAACCGAACCGGACCGACTCAAACCGGTTTTGACCGGCTGACTCCGGAATCAAACCGGACCAGACCGGCTCAAACCAGTTTTGACCAGATCAAACCGGTTTTGACCGCTCAAACCGGTTTTGACCAGATCAAACCAGACAGACCGGCTCAAACCAGACTGAAACCAGTTTTTACCTCCTCAAACCGGACTCAAATCCGAGCAGACGGGCTCAGACATGTTTTGACCATATTAGACCGGCTCAAACTGGTTTTGACCGGCTCAAACCGGAACGGACCAGACCGCTCAAACGGTTTTGACCGGCTCAAACCGGCTCAAACCTGACCAGACCAGCTCAAACCGGTTTTGACTGGCTCAAACCGGTTTTAACCGTCTCATTATGGACCAGACCGGGTCTACCAGGTTTTGAAGAGCTCAAACTGGACTCAAACCGGACCAGACCAGCTAAAACCGGTTTCAACCGGCTCAAACCTGACCAGACCAGCTCAAACGGGATCAAACCGGACCAAAGCGGCTCAAAGCAGTTTTGACGGGCTTAAACCAGAGTCAAACGGGTTTTGACCAGATCAAACCAGACCAGACCGGCTCAAACCGGTTTTGACTGGCTCAAACCGGACTCAAACCGGACCAGACCGGCTCAAACCTGTTTTGACGGGCTCAAACCGGACTCAAACAGGACCAGACCGGCTCAAACCGGTTTTGACCGGCTGGAACCGGACTCAAACCGGACTAGACCGGCTCAAACCGGTTTTGAACAGCTCAAACTGGACTGAAACAGGAACAGACCAGCTCAAACAGGAACAGACCAGCTAAAACCGGCTCAAACCTGACCAGACAGTCTCAAACCGGTTTTGAACGGTTCAAACGGAACCGGATCGACTCAAACCAGTTTTGACCAGCTGAAACCGGATCAAACTGGACCAGACATGCTCAAACCGGTTTTGACCGGCTCAAACCGGACTCAAACCTGTTTTGACTGGCTCAATCGGGATCAATCTGGACCACACCGACTCAAACCAGTTTTTACCGTATTAGACCGGCTCAAACCGGTTTCGACCGGCTCAAACTGGAGCAGATCGGCTCAAACCGGTTTTGACCAGCTCAAACCGGAGCAGACTGGCAGAAACCGGTTTTCAACGGCTCAAACCGAACAAGAGCGGCTCACACCGGCTGAAACCGGACCAGACGGACTCAAACCGGATCAAACCTGTCCAGACCAGCTCAAACCGGCTCAAAGCAGACCAGACGGGCTCAAACCGGATCAAACCACAGCAGACCGGCTCAAAACGGATCAAACCAGACCAGACCGGCTCAAACCGCATCAATCCAGACCAGACAGGCTAGACCGGCTAAAACCAATTTTGACCGGCTCAAATCGGACCAGACCGGCACAAACCGGTGCTGACCGGATCAAACCGCACCAGACCGGCTCTTAGACCGGCTCAAACCGGTTTTAACAGTCTCAATACCGACCAGACTGGCTCAAACAGGTTTGGCGGACTCAAACCGGACTCAAACCGGACCAGACCGGCTCAAACCGGTTTTGACCGGCTCAAACCGACCAGACCAGCTCAAACGGATCAAACCGGACCAGACCAGCTCAAACAGTTTTGACGGATCAAACCAGACTCAAACGGTTTTGACCAGATCAAACCAGACCAGACGGCTCAACCGGTTTTGACTGGCTCAAACGGACTCAAACCGGACCAGACGGCTCAAACCTGTTTTGACCGGCTCAAACGGACTCAAACAGGACCAGACCGGCTCAAACCGGTTTTGACCGGCTCAAACGGACTCAAACCGGACTAGACCGGCTCAAACCGGTTTGAACAGCTCAAACCGGACTGAAAAAGGAACAGACCAGCTCAAGCAGGAACAGACCAGCTAAAACCGGCTCAAACCTGACCAGACAGTCTCAAACCGGTTTTGACCGGATCAAACCGGACCAGACGGCTCAAACGGATCAAACCGGTTTTGACCAGCTGAAACCGGATCAAACTGGACCAGACTGCTCAAACCGGTTTTGACCGGCTCAAACCGGACTCAAACCTGTTTGACTGGCTCAAACGGATCAAACTGGACCAGACCGGCTCAAACCAGTTTTGACCAGCTCAAACGGCTCAAACCGGTTTTGACCGGCTCAAACAGACCGGCTCAAACCGGTTTTGACGGCTCAAACGGACCAGACTCAAACCGGTTTCAACGGCTCAAACCGACCAGACGGCTCAAACGGCTCAAACCGGACCAGACGGCTCAAACGGATCAAACCTGTCAGACCAGCTCAAACCGGCTCAAAGCAGACCAGGCGGGCTCAAACCGGATCAAACCACAGACCGGCTCAAACGGATCAAACCAGACCAGACGGCTCAAACCGATCAAACCGGACCAGACGGCTCAAACCGGCTCAAACCAGTTTTGACCGGCTCAAGTCGGACCAGAACGGCACAAACCGGTGCTGACCGGATCAAACCGCACCAGACCGGCTCTTAGACCGGCTCAAACCGGTTTTAACAGTCTCAATACCGACCAGACTGGCTCAAACAGGTTTTGACGGACTCAAACCGGACTCAAACTGGACCAGACCGGCTCAAACCGGTTTTGACCGGCTCAAATCGAATCAAACCGACCTGACCTTCTCAAACTGGACTCAAACCGGTTTTGACTGGCTCAAATCAGATCAAACCGCACCAGACTGGCTCTTAGACCGGCTCAAACCGGTTTTAACAGTCCCAATGCGGACCAGACCAGCTCAAACCGGTTTTGACCGGCTCAAACCGGACTCAAACCGATTTTGACCGGCTCAAACCGGACCGTACTGGCTCAAACCGGTTTTAACCATCTCAATACCGACCAGACCGGCTCAAACCGGTTTTGACCGGCTCAAACCGGACTAAAACCGGACCAGACTGGCTCAAACCGGTTTTCACCAAACCAGACCAGACCGGCTCAAACGGATCAAACCACACCAGACCGGGTCAAACCGGTTTAACCATCTCAAACCGACCAGACCGGCTCAAACCGGTTTTGACTCAAACCAGACCAGACCAGACCGGCTCAAACCTGTTTTGACAGGCTCAAACCGGTTTTGACCGGCTCAAACCGACCAGACGGCTCAAACCGGTTTTGACCAGCTCAAACCGGACTCAAACCGGTTTTGACCGGATCAAACCGACCAGACCGGCTCAAACAGCTCAAACCGGTTTAACCATCTCAATACCGACCAGACCGGCTCAAACCGGTTTTGACCGGCTCAAACCGGACTAAAACCGGACCAGATAGGCCCAAACCGGTTTTGACAGGCTCAAACCAGACCAGACCGGCTGAAACCGGATCAAACCCGACCAGACCGGCTCTAACCGGTTTTAACCATCTCAATACCGACCAGACCGGCTCAAACCGGTTTTGACCGGCTCAAACAGACCAGACCGGCTCAAACAGACCGGCTCAAACTGGTTTTGACCGGCTCAAACCTGTTTTGACCGGCTCAAACCGGTTTTGACCGGCTAAAACAGAACCAAGCCGGCTCAAACCGGTTTTGACCAGCTGAAACCGGACTCAAACCGGTTTTGACCGGATCAAACAGGACCAGACTTTCTCAAACCGGTTTTGACCGACTCAAACCGGACCAGACCGGCACAAACCGATTTTGATGGGCTCAAACCAGACCAGACCGCCTCAAATCCGATCAAACTGGACCAGACCGATTCAAACCGGTTTTGACCGGCTCAAACCGGACTCAAATCAGAACAGACCGGCTCAAACCGGCTCAAACCGGACCAGACGGGCTCAAACCGGATCAAACCGGACCAGACCGGCTCAAACAGGATCAAACCAGACCAGACAGGCTCAAACCGGTTTTGACCGGCTCAAACTGGACTCAAACCGGTTTTGACCGGCTCGAACCAGATCAAACCGGACGAGACCGGCTCAAACCGTCTCAAACCCGACTCAAACCCGAACGGACCAGACCGGCTCAAACCGGATCAAACGGACCAGACCTCAAACCGGTTTTGACCAGCTCAAACGGATCAAACCACACCAGACCGGCTCAGACCGACTCAAACAGGTTTTTACCATCTCAATACGGACCAGATCGGCTCAAACCGGTTTTGACCAGCTCAAATCGAATGAAACCGGACCTGACCGGCTCAAACCAGATCAAACCGGATCAAACAGGCTCAAAACGGATCAATACGGACCAGACCGGCTAGAGCAGCTGAAACTGGTTTTGACCGGCTCAATCCTGAATCAAACCGGTTTTGAGGGGCTCAAACCGTATTAAACTGGACCAGACCGGCACAAACCGGACTCATACCAGATTCAAACCGGACCAGACCGGCTCAAACCTGTTTTGACAGGCTCAAAATGGACCAGACCTGTTCAAACCGAACCAGACTGGCTGAAATCGGTTTTGAACGGCTTAAACCGGACTCAAACAGGAACAGACCGGCTCAAACCGGCTCAAGCCAGACCACACCGGCTCAAACCGGCTCAAACCGGACCAGAACATCTCAAACCGGTTTCACTGGCTCAAACCGGCTCAAACGGTTTTGACCAAATCAAACCAGGCCAGACTGGCTCAACCGGTTTTGACCGGCTCAAACCGGACTCAAACCAGCTCAAACCGGTTTTGACTCAAACCGGTTTTGACCGCTCAAACCGGACCAGACCGCTCAAACCAGACCGGCTCAAACCAGACCGGCTGAAACCTGTTTTGACAGGCTCAAACCGATCAAACCGGACCAGACCGCTCAAACGGTTTTGACCGGCTCAAACGGACTCAAACCGGTTTTGACCGGATCAAACCAGATCAAACCGGACCAGACCAGCTCAAACCGCTCAAACCGGACTCAAACCGGACCAGACCGGCTCAAACCGGACTCAAACAGGAACAGACCGGCTCAAACCGGCTCAAACCAGACCACACCGGCTCAAACCGGCTCAAACGGACCAGACCAGCTCAAACCGGTTTTCACCGGCTCAAACCTGGCTCAAACGTGTTTTGACCAAATCAAATCAGGCCAGACTGGCTCGAACCGGTCTTGACTGGCTCAAACCGGACTCAAACCTGCCCAGACCGGTTCCAACCGGTTTTGACCGGCTCAAACCGGACCAGACCGGCTCAAACCGAACCAGGTAGGCTGAAACCAATTTTGACCGGATCAAACCGATCCAGACCGGCTCAACCGGTTTAGACCGGCTGAAACCGGACTCAAACCGGTTTTGACCGGATCAAACTGGACCAGACCGGCTAAAACCGGTTATGACCGGCTCAAACTGGACTCAAACGTGTTTTGACCAGATCAAAACGGACGGGACTGTCTCAAACCGGTTTTGACCGGCTCAAACCCTAATGGACTGACTCGAACCGGTTTTGACCGACTCAAATGGGACCAGACCGGATCAGACCACTTTTGACCGGTTCAAACCAGATTCAAACCGGAACGGGCCAGACCTGCTCAAACCGGACTGAAACCGGTTTTGACCGCCTCAAACCGGACTCAAATCCGACCAGACCGGCTCAAACCTGTTTTGACCATATTAGACCGGCTAAAACCGGTTTTGACCAGCTCAAACCGAACCCGACTGGCTCAAACCGGTTTTGACCAGCTCAAACCGGACAGACCAGCTCAAACGGTTTTGACCAGACCGGCTCAAACCGGACAGACCGGCTCAAACCGGTTTTGACAGGCTCAAACGGACTGACCATCAAACCAGACCAGACGGCTCAAACCGTTTTGACCGGCTCAAACGGACTCAAACCGGTTTTGACTGCTCAAACCAGACCAGACGGCTCAAACCGGTTTTGACCAGCTCAAACGGACCAGACAGCTCAAACCAGACCGGCTCAAACCAGTTTTGACCGGATCAAACCAGACCAGACTCTCAAACCGGACCAGACCGGCTCAAACCAGCTCAAACCAGACCAGACCGGCTAAAACCGGTTTTGACCGGCTCAACCGGACTCAAACGGACCAGACGGCTCAAACCTGTTTTGACCAGACCGGCTCAAACGGTTTCACTGGCTCAAACCGACCAGACCGGCTCAAACGGCTCAAACCAGATCAAACCAGACCAGCTCAAACCGGATCAAACCAGTCCAGACCGGCTGAAACCGTCTCAAAGCAGCCAGATGGGCTCAAACCGAATCAAACCGGACCAGACCGGCTCAAACCGTATCAAACCAGAACAGACGGGCTGAAACCGCATCAATGCAGACCAGAACAGCTAGACCGGCTAAAACCAGTTTTGACCAGCTCAAATCGCACCAGACCGGCACATACCGGTTTTGACCGGCTCAAACCGGATCAAACCAGACCAGACCGGCTCATCCGGATCAAACCGGTCCAAACCGGACCAGACCGGCTAGACTGACTCAAACCAGTTTTGACAGGCTCAATCCGGACTCAAACAGGTTTTGACCGGTTCAAACCGTATCAAACTGGACCAGACTGTCTCAAGCCGGATCAAACCGGACGAGACCGGCTCAAACGGACTCAAACCGGACCAGACGGCTCAAACCGATCAAACCAGACCAGACCGGCTCAAACCGGATCAAACCGGACCAGACCGGCTCAGACCGGCTCAAACCGGTTTGACCGGCTCAAACCGGACTCAAACGGTTTTGACGGATCAAACCAGATCAAATCGGACCAGACCGGCTCAAACCGATTTTGACCGTATTAGACAGGCTCAAACCGGTTTCGACCTGCTCAAACCGTACCAGAACGGCTCAAACCGGTTTTGACCGGCTCAAAGACCAGACGGCTCAAACCGGTTTTGACGCTCAAACTGGACCAGACCGGCTCAAACATCAAACCAGACCAGACTGATTCAAACCAGTTTTGACCGCTCAAACTGGACTCAAACCAGAACAGACCGGCTCAAACGGCTCAAACCAGACCAGACCGCTCAAACCGGATCAAACCGGACCAGACTGGCTCAAACCAGATTGACGGATCAAACACCTCAAACGGTTTTGACGGCTCAAACCGACTCAAACCGACCAGACGGACCAGACCGGCTCAAACCGACCAGACCGGCAAACCGGATCAAACCGGTTTTGACTCTCAAACCAGACTCAAACCGGTTTTGACCAACTCAAACCGGACCAGACCAACGGCTCAAACGGTTTTGACTCAAACCGGATCAAACCGACCAGACGGCTCAAACCGGTTTTGACCACCAAACCGGCTCAAACTGGACCAGACTGGCTCAAACGGTTTTGACCAACTCAAACCGGCCAGACCGGCTCAAACCGGATCAAACTGGACCAGACCAGCTCAAACCTGTTTTGACCGGCTCAAACGGACCAGACCTCAAACCGACCAGACCGGCTCAAACCGTTTTGACAGCTCAAACGGACTCAAACCGACCAGACGGCTCAAACGGTTTTGACGGCTCAAACCAGACCAGACCGACTCAAACCGGACTCAAACGGTTTTGACAGCTCAAACGGACTCAAACGGTTTTGACCAGCTCAAACGGATCAAACCAGACCAGAGCTCAAACCTGTTTTGACCGGCTCAAACTGACTCAAACCAGTTTTGACCGGCTCAAACCGGACTCAAACGGTTTTGACCAGATCAAACCACCAGACCGGCTCAAACCAATTTTGACCGGCTCAAACCGGATCAAACCGACCAGACGGCTCAAACGGACCAGACCAGCTCAAACCAGACTCAAACGGTTTTGACCGGCTCAACCGGATCAAACCGACCAGACTGGCTCAAACCGGTTTTGACGGCTCAAACGGACCAGACCGGCTCAAACCAGTTTTGACCGCTCAAACCGGATCAAACCACCAGACCGGCTCAGACTGGCTCAAACCGGTTTTGACTGGCTCAAACGGACCAGACCGGCTCAAACCAATTTTGACCGGCTCAAATTGAATCAAACCGGACCAGACCGGCTCAAACCAGATTCAAACCGGTTTTGACTGGCTCAAACCGGATCAAACCACCAGACCGGCTCAGACTGGCTCAAACCGGCTCAAACCAGCTCAAACTGGACCAGACCGGCTCAAACCGGTTTTGACTGGCTCAAACCGGAATCAAACCGGACCAGACTGGCTCAAACAGGTTTTGACCGGCTCAAACCGACCAGACGGACCAGACCGGCTCAAACCTGTTTTGACTGGCTCAAACGGACCAGACAGCTCAAACGGTTTTGACGGCTCAAACCGGATCAAACCACACCAGACCGGCTCAAACCGGATCAAACGGACCAGACCGCTCAAACCGGATCAAACTGGACCAGACCAGCTCAAACGGTTTTGACCAGCTCAAACGGACCAGACCAGCTCAAACCGGTTTTGACGGCTCAAACCGGATCAAACGGTTTTGACCAGATCAAACGGACCAGACAGCTCAAACGGATCAAACCGGTTTGACAGCTCAAACGGACCAGACCAGCTCAAACGGATCAAACCGGTTTTGACCAGCTCAAACCGGATCAAACCGGTTTTGACCAGCTCAAACAGACCAGACCGGCTCAAACCGGTTTTGACGGCTCAAACCAGACTCAAACGGTTTTGACCGGATCAAACCAGACCAGCTCAAACCGGTTTTGACCAGCTCAAACGGACCAGACCGGCTCAAACCGTTTTGACCGCTCAACGGACCAGACCGGCTCAAACCGATCAAACTGACCAGACCTCAAACCGGTTTTGACGGCTCAAACCGGCTCAAACCGATCAAACCGGACCAGACAGCTCAAACCGGATCAAACGGACCAGACCGGCTCAAACTGGATCAAACCGGACCAGACAGGCTCAAACCGGTTTTGACCGCTCAAACCAGATCAAACCGGTTTTGACTGGCTCAAACCGGATCAAACCACACCAGACCGGCTCAGACTGGCTCAAACCGGTTTTAACCATCTCAATATGGACCAGACCGGCTCAAACCGGTTTTGACCAGCTCAAACCGGAATCAAACCGGACCAGACTGGCTCAAACGGTTTTGACCGCTCAAACCAGACCAGACAGGACCAGACCGGCTCAAACCTGTTTTGACCAGCTCAAACCGGATCAAACCGGTTTTGACCGCTCAAACCGGTTTTGACTGGCTCAAACCGGACTCAAACCGGATCAAACCGGTTTTGACCGACTCAAACCGACTCAAACGGACTCAAACCGACTCAAACGGTTTTGACCGGCTCAAACCGGCTCAAACCGGTTTTGACCAGCTCAAACCGGTTTTGACCAGATCAAACCGGACCAGACAGCTCAAACCGGATCAAACCGGTTTTGACCAGCTCAAACAGACCAGACCAGCTCAAACGGTTTTGACCAGCTCAAACGAATCAAACCGGACCAGACCGGCTCAAACTGGATCAAACCGACCAGACGGCTCAAACCGGATCAAACGGACCAGACAGCTCAAACCAGCTCAAACCGGTTTTGACCGGCTCAAACCGACTCAAACCGGTTTTGACCGGCTCAAACCGATCAAACCGGACCAGACCGGCTCAAACGGCTCAAACGGACTCAAACCAGACCAGACCGGCTCAAACCGGTTTTGACCGGCTCAAACGGACCAGACCGGCTCAAACCGGACCAGACCGGCTCAAACCGGTTTTGACAGCTCAAACCGGACTCAAACCGACCAGACGGCTCAAACCGGCTCAAACCAGACCAGACCGGCTCAAACCGGATCAAACCGGACCAGACAGCTCAAACCGGTTTTGACTGGCTCAAACCGGACTCAAACGGTTTTGACCGGATCAAACCGGACCAGACTGGCTCAAACCGGTTTTGACCGGCTCAAACCGGACTCAAACCGACCAGACTGGCTCAAACCGTTTTGACTGGCTCAAACCGGATCAAACCGGATCAAACCGACCAGACTGGCTCAAACCGGACTCAAACCGACCAGACCGCTCAAACCGACTCAAACCGGACTCAAACCGGTTTTGACCTGCTCAAATCGGATCAAACCGCACCAGACCGGCTCTTAGACCGGCTCAAACCGGTTTTAACCATCTCAATACGGACCAGACCGGCTCAAATCAATTTTGACTGGCTCAAATCGAATCAAACCGGACCTGACTGGCACAAACCGGACTCAAACCTGTTTTGACCGGCTCAAACTGGATCAAACCGCACCAGACTGGCTCCTAGACTGGCTCAAACCGGTTTTAACAATCTCAATACGGACCTGACCGGCTCAAACCGGTTTTGACCGACTCAAACCGGAATCAAACCGGACCAGACCAGCTCAAAGAGGTTTTGACCGGCTCAAAGCAGACCAGACCGGTCCAGACCGGCTCAAACCTGTTTTGACCGGCTCAATGTGGACCAGACTGCCTCAAACCAGTTTTGACCAGCGCAAATCGAATCAAACCTTACCAGAGCGGATCAAACCGGATCAAACCGAACCAGACCAGCTCAAACCGGATCAAACCGGACCAGACTGGCTCAGACTGGCTCAAACGGTTTTGACCAGCTCAAACGGTTTTGACCGGATCAAACCAGACCAGACTGGCTCAACCAGATCAAACCGGACCAGACCGGCTCAAACTGGATCAAACCGACCAGACCAGCTCAAACCAGCTCAAACTGGCTCAAACCAGACTCAAACCGGACCAGACCGGCTCAAACTGGACTCAAACCGGTTTTGACCAGCTCAAACAGATCAAACCAGACCAGACCGGCTCAAACGGTTTGACTGGCTCAAACCGGTTTTGACCGACTCAAACCGGACCAGACAGGCTCAAACCGGTTTTGACCGGCTCAAACCAGACTCAAACCGGACCAGACCGGCTCAAACCGGTTTTGACCGGCTCAAACCGGACCAGACCGGCTCAAACCGGACCAGACCTGCTCAAACCTGTTTTGACCGGCTCAAACCAGACTCAAACCGGTTTTGACCAGCTCAAACCGGACCAGACCGGCTCAAACCGGTTTTGACCGCTCAAACCGGTTTTGACCGCTCAAACCGGTTTTGACCGGCTCAAACCTGTTTTGACCGGCTCAAACCGGTTTTGACCGCTCAAACCGGTTTTGACCAGCTCAAACCGGTTTTGACCGCTCAAACCGGTTTTGACCAGCTCAAACCGGTTTTGACCAGCTCAAACAGCTCCATGAAATACAGCTGTAACTCAGTGAGTGGAAGTCACACATCACAAAGCAGTTTCTCAAGCTTCTTTCCAGTTTTCATCTGAGGATATTTTCTTTTCACCATAGGCCTCTATGGGCTTCCAAATATCCTTTGCAAATTCCACAAGAACAGTCTTAGCGAACGGCTTCTGGAGGAAAGCTGTAACTCTGTGAGATGAATTCACAGAACACAAAGCAGTTTCTCAGAAAGCTTCTTTCCAGTTTTCATCTGAGGATATTTTCTTTTCACCATAGGCCTCTATGGGCTTCCAAATATCCCTTTGCAAATTCCACAAGAACAGTCTTAGCGAACGGCTTCTGGAGGAAAGCTGTAACTCTGTGAGATGAATTCACAGAACACAAAGCAGTTTCTCAGAAAGCTTCTTTCCAGTTGTTATCTGAGGATATTTCCTTTTCACCATAGCCTCTATGGGCTTCCAAATATCACTTTCAAATTCCACAAGAACAGTCTTAGCGAACGGCTTCTGGAGGAAAGCTGTAACTCTGTGAGATGAATTCACAGATCACAAAGAAGTTTCTCAGAAAGCTTCTTTCTCATTTTGATCGGAGGATATTTCCTTTGGCCCTATAGTCTTCAAAGGGATCCGAAATATCAGTTCTCAGATTCCACAGAAATAAGGCTAGCAAACAGCTCCACGAAATACAGCTGTAACTCAGTGAGTGGAAGTCACACATCACAAAGCAGTTTCTCAGAAAGCTTCTTTCCAGTTTTCATCTGAGGATATTTTCTTTTCACCATAGCCTCATGGGCTTCCAAATATCCTTTGCAAATTCCACAAGAACAGTCTTAGCGAAGGCTTCTGAGGAAAGCTGTAACTCTGTGAGATGAATTCACAGAACACAAAGCAGTTTCTCAGAAGCTTCTTTCTCATTTTATCTGAGGATATTTCCTTTTCACCATAGCCTCCATGGGCTTCCAAATATCACTTTCAAATTCCACAAGAACAGTCTTAGCAAAGGCTTCTTGAGAAAGCTGTAACTCTGTGAGATGAATTCACAGATCACAAAGAAGTTTCTCAAGCTTCTTTCTCATTTTATCTGAGGATATTTCCTTTGGCCTATAGTCTTCAAAGGATCCGAAATATCAGTTCTCAGATTCCACAGAAATAAGGCTAGCAAACAGCTCCACGAAATACAGCTGTAACTCAGTGAGTGGAAGTCACACATCACAAAGCAGTTTCTCAGAAAGCTTCTTTCCAGTTTTCATCTGAGGATATTTTCTTTTCACCATAGCCTCATGGGCTTCCAAATATCCTTTGCAAATTCACAAGAACAGTCTTAGCGGCTTCTGGAGGAAAGCTGTAACTCTGTGAGATGAATTCACAGACACAAAGCAGTTTCTCAGAAAGCTTCTTTCCAGTTTTATCTGAGGATATTTCCCTTTTCACCATAGCCCTCCATGGGCTTCCAAATATCACTTTGCAAATTCCACAAGAACAGTCTTAGCGAAAGGCTTCTTGAGGGGAAAGCTGTAACTCTGTGAGATGAATTCACAGATCACAAAAGTTTCTCAGAAAGCTTCTTTCTCATTTTGATCAGAGGATATTTCCTTTGGCCCTATAGTCTTCAAAGGGATCCAAATATCAGTTCTCAGATTCCACAGAAATAAGGCTAGCAAACAGCTCCACGAAATACAGCTGTAACTCAGTGAGTGGAATTCACACATCACAAAGCAGTTTCTCAGAAAGCTTCTTTCCAGTTTTCATCTGAGGATATTTTCTTTTCACCATAGGCCTCTATGGGCTTCCAAATATCCCTTTGCAAATTCCACAAGAACAGTCTTAGCGAACGGCTTCTGAGGGAAAGCTGTAACTCTGTGAGATGAATTCACAGAACACAAAGCAGTTTCTCAGAAAGCTTCTTTCCAGTTTTATCTGAGGATATTTCCCTTTTCACCATAGCCCTCCATGGGCTTCCAAATATCACTTTGCAAATTCCACAAGAACAGTCTTAGTGAAAGGCTTCTTGAGGGAAAGCTGTAACTCTGTGAGATGAATTCACAGATCACAAAGAAGTTTCTCAGAAAGCTTCTTTCTCATTTTGATCGGAGGATATTTCCTTTGGCCCTATAGTCTTCAAAGGGATCCGAAATATCAGTTCTCAAATTCCACAGAAATAAGGCTAGCAAACAGCTCCACGAAATACAGCTGTAACTCAGTGAGTGGAAGTCACACATCACAAAGCAGTTTCTCAGAAAGCTTCTTTCCAGTTTTCATCTGAGGATATTTCTTTTCCCAAACAGTCTTAGCGAAAGGCTTCTTGAGGGAAAGCTGTAACTCTGTGAGATGAATTCACAGAAAACAAAGCAGTTTCTCAGAAGGCTTCTTTCCAGTTTTTATCTGAGGATAATTTCCTTTTCAACATAGCCCTCCATGGGCTTCCAAATATCACTTTGCAAATTCCACAAGAACAGTCTTAGCGAAAGGCTTCTTGAGGGAAAGCTGTAACTCTGTGAGATGAATTACAGAACACAAAGAAGTTTCTCAGAAAGCTTCTTTCCAGTTTTTATCTGAGGATATTTCCTTTGCCCATATAGTCTTCTAAGGGATCCGAAATATCAGTTCTCAGATTCCACAGAAATAAGGCTAGCAAACAGCTCCATGAAATACAGCTGAAACTCAGTGAGTGGAAGTCGCACATCACAAAGCAGTTTCTCAGAAAGCTTCTTTCCAGTTTTTATCTTAGGATATTTTCCTTTTCACCATAGGCCTCTATGGGCTTCCAAATATCCCTTTGCAAATTCCACAAGAACAGTCTTAGCGAACGGTTTTTGTTGGGGAAAGCTGTATCCCTGTGAGATGAATTCACAGAACACAAAGCAGTTTCTCAGAAAACTTCTTTCCAGTTTGTATCTCAGGATATTTCCCTTTTCACCATAGCCCTCCATGGGCTTCCAAATATCACTTTGCAAATTCCACAAGAACAGTCTTAGCGAAAGGCTTCTTGAGGGGAAATATGTAACTCTGTGAGATGAATTCACAGATAACAAAGAAGTTTCTCAGAAAGCTTCTTTCTCATTTTTTTCGGAGGATATTTCCTTTTGCCCTATAGTATTCCAAGGGATCCGAAGTATCAGCTCTCAGATTAAACAGATATAAGGCTAGCAAACAGCTCCAGGAAATTCAGCTGTAACTCAGTGAGTGGAAGTCACACTTCACAAAGCAGGTTCTCAGAAAGCGTCTTTCAAGTTTTCATCTGTGGATGATTTCTTTTTCACCTTAGGCCACTATGGGCTTCCAAATATCTCTTTGCAAATTGCACAAGAACAGTCTTAGAAAGGCTTCTGGAGGAAAGCTGTAACTCTGTGAGATGAATTCACAGAACACAAAGCAGTTTCTCAGAAAGCTTCTTTCCAGTTTTATCTGAGGATATTTCCTTTTCACCATAGCCTCCATGGGCTTCCAAATATCAGTTTGCAAATTCCACAAGAACAGTCTTAGCAAACAGCTCCACGAAATACAGCTGTAACTCTGTGAGATGAATTCACAGATCACAAAGCAGTTTCTCAGAAAGCTTCTTTCCATTTTCATCTGAGGATATTTCCTTTTCACCATAGTCTATGGGCTTCCAAATATCAGTTTGCAAATTCCACAGAAATAAGGCTAGCAAACAGCTCCATGAAATACAGCTGTAACTCTGTGATGAATTCACAGACACAAAGCAGTTTCTCAGAAAGCTTCTTTCTCAGTTTTATCTGAGGATATTTCCTTTTCACCATAGCCTCCATGGGCTTCCAAATATCACTTTGCAAATTCCACAAGAACAGTCTTAGCAAACAGCTCCACGAAATACAGCTGTAACTCTGAGATGAATTCACACATCACAAAGCAGTTTCTCAGAAAGCTTCTTTCAGTTTTATCTGAGGATATTTCCTTTTCACCATAGCCTCTATGGGCTTCCAAATATCACTTTGCAAATTCCACAAGAACAGTCTTAGCGAACGGCTTCTGAGGAAAGCTGTAACTCTGAGATGAATTCACAGAACACAAAGCAGTTTCTCAGAAAGCTTCTTTCCAGTTTTCATCTGAGGATATTTCTTTTCACCATAGCCTCATGGGCTTCCAAATATCCTTTGCAAATTCCACAAGAACAGTCTTAGCGAAAGCTTCTTGAGGAAAGCTGTAACTGTGAGATGAATTCACAGATCACAAAGCAGTTTCTCAGAAAGCTTCTTTCAGTTTTATCTGAGGATATTTCCTTTTCACCATAGTCTTCAAAGGGATCCAAATATCAGTTTGCAAATTCCACAGAACAGTCTTAGCAAACAGCTCCACGAAATACAGCTGTAACTCTGTGAGATGAATTCACACATCACAAAGCAGTTTCTCAGAAAGCTTCTTTCCAGTTTTCATCTGAGGATATTTTCTTTTCACCATAGTCTTCAAAGGATCCAAATATCAGTTCTCAAATTCCACAGAACAGTCTTAGCGAAGCTTCTGGAGGAAAGCTGTAACTCTGTGAGATGAATTCACAGAACACAAAAGTTTCTCAGAAAGCTTCTTTCCAGTTTTTATCTGAGGATATTTTTTTCACCATAGCCCTCCATGGGCTTCCAAATATCCTTTGCAAATTCCACAAGAACAGTCTTAGCGAAGCTTCTTGAGAAAGCTGTAACTCTGTGAGATGAATTCACAGAACACAAAGCAGTTTCTCAGAAAGCTTCTTTCTCATTTTGATCGGAGGATATTTCCTTTGGCCCTATAGTCTTCAAAGGATCCGAAATATCAGTTCTCAGATTCCACAGAAATAAGGCTAGCAAACAGCTCCATGAAATACAGCTGTAACTCAGTGAGTGAAGTCACACATCACAAAGCAGTTTCTCAGAAAGCTTCTTTCCAGTTTTCATCAGAGGATATTTTCTTTTTCACCATAGGCCTCTATGGGCTTCCAAATATCCTTTGCAAATTCCACAAGAACAGTCTTAGCGAATGGCTTCTGGAGGAAAGCTGTAACTCTGTGAGATGAATGCACAGAACACAAAGCAGTTTCTCAGAAAGCTTCTTTCCAGTTTTTCTCTGAGGATATTTCCCTTTTCACCATAGCCCTCCATGGGCTTCCAAATATCACTTTGCAAATTCCACAAGAACAGTCTTAGCGAAAGGCTTCTTGAGGGGAAAGCTGTAACTCTGTGAGATGAATTCACAGATCACAAAGAAGTTTCTCAGAAAGCTTCTTTCACTTTTTTATGAGGATATTTCCTTTGGCCCTATAGTCTTCAAAGGGATCCGAAATATCAGTTCTCAGATTCCACAGAAATAAGGCTAGCAAACAGCTCCATGAAATACAGCTGTAACTCAGTGAGTGGAAGTCACACATCACAAAGCAGTTTCTCAGAAAGCTTCTTTCCAGTTTTCATCTGAGGATATTTCTTTTCACCATAGCCTCTATGGGCTTCCAAATATCCTTTGCAAATTCCACAAGAACAGTCTTAGCGAAGGCTTCTTGAGGAAAGCTGTAACTCTGTGAGATGAATTCACAGAACACAAAGCAGTTTCTCAGAAAGCTTCTTTCCAGTTTTTATCTGAGGATATTTCTTTTCACCATAGCCCTCCATGGGCTTCCAAATATCACTTTGCAAATTCCACAAGAACAGTCTTAGCCAAAGGCTTCTTGGGGAAAGCTGTAACTCTGTGAGATGAATTCACAGATCACAAAGAAGTTTCTCAGAAAGCTTCTTTCAGTTTTATCTGAGGATATTTCCTTTGGCCCATAGTCTTCAAAGGATCCAAATATCAGTTCTCAGATTCCACAGAAATAAGGCTAGCAAACAGCTCCATGAAATACAGCTGTAACTCAGTGAGTGGAAGTCACATCACAAAGCAGTTTCTCAGAAAGCTTCTTTCCAGTTTTCATCTGAGGATATTTCTTTTCACCATAGCCTCTATGGGCTTCCAAATATCCTTTGCAAATTCCAAGAACAGTCTTAGCGAAGGCTTCTTGAGGAAAGCTGTAACTCTGTGAGATGAATTCACAGAACACAAAGCAGTTTCTCAGAAAGCTTCTTTCCAGTTTTATCTGAGGATATTTCTTTTCACCATAGCCCTCCATGGGCTTCCAAATATCCTTTGCAAATTCCACAAGAACAGTCTTAGCGAAGGCTTCTTGAGGAAAGCTGTAACTCTGTGAGATGAATTCACAGATCACAAAAGTTTCTCAGAAAGCTTCTTTCTCATTTTGATCGGAGGATATTTCCTTTGGCCTATAGTCTTCAAAGGGATCCAAATATCAGTTCTCAGATTCCACAGAAATAAGGCTAGCAAACAGCTCCATGAAATACAGCTGTAACTCAGTGAGTGGAAGTCACACATCACAAAGCAGTTTCTCAGAAAGCTTCTTTCCAGTTTTCATCTGAGGATATTTTCTTTTCACCATAGGCCTCTATGGGCTTCCAAATATCCTTTGCAAATTCCACAAGAACAGTCTTAGTGAAAGGCTTCTTGAGGAAAGCTGTAACTCTGTGAGATGAATTCACAGAACACAAAGTTTCTCAGAAAGCTTCTTTCCAGTTTTATCTGAGGATATTTCTTTTCACCATAGCCCTCCATGGGCTTCCAAATATCCTTTGCAAATTCCACAAGAACAGTCTTAGCGAAAGGCTTCTTGAGGAAAGCTGTAACTCTGTGAGATGAATTCACAGATCACAAAGAAGTTTCTCAGAAAGCTTCTTTCTCATTTTATCTGAGGATATTTCCTTTGGCCCTATAGTCTTCAAAGGGATCCAAATATCAGTTCTCAAATTCCACAGAAATAAGGCTAGCAAACAGCTCCATGAAATACAGCTGTAACTCAGTGAGTGGAAGTCACACATCACAAAGCAGTTTCTCAGAAAGCTTCTTTCCAGTTTTCATCTGAGGATATTTTCTTTTCACCATAGGCCTCTATGGGCTTCCAAATATCCTTTGCAAATTCCACAAGAACAGTCTTAGCAAAGGCTTCTTGAGAAAGCTGTAACTCTGTGAGATGAATTCACAGAACACAAAGCAGTTTCTCAGAAAGCTTCTTTCCAGTTTTCATCTGAGGATATTTCTTTTCACCATAGCCTCATGGGCTTCCAAATATCCTTTGCAAATTCCACAAGAACAGTCTTAGCGAAGGCTTCTTGAGAAAGCTGTAACTCTGTGAGATGAATTCACAGAACACAAAGAAGTTTCTCAGAAAGCTTCTTTCCAGTTTTATCTGAGGATATTTCCTTTTCACCATAGCCTCCATGGGCTTCCAAATATCACTTTGCAATTCCACAAGAACAGTCTTAGCAAACAGCTCCACGAAATACAGCTGTAACTCTGTGAGATGAATTCACAGATCACAAAGCAGTTTCTCAGAAAGCTTCTTTCAGTTTTTATCTGAGGATATTTCTTTTCACCATAGTCTTCAAAGGATCCAAATATCAGTTCTCAGATTCCACAGAAATAAGGCTAGCAAACAGCTCCATGAAATACAGCTGTAACTCAGTGAGATGAATTCACATCACAAAGCAGTTTCTCAGAAAGCTTCTTTCCAGTTTTCATCTGAGGATATTTCTTTTCACCATAGCCTCATGGGCTTCCAAATATCCTTTGCAAATTCCACAAGAACAGTCTTAGCGAAAGCTTCTTGAGGAAAGCTGTAACTCTGTGAGATGAATTCACAGAACACAAAGCAGTTTCTCAGAAAGCTTCTTTCAGTTTTTATCTGAGGATATTTCTTTTCACCATAGCCCTATGGGCTTCCAAATATCCTTTGCAAATTCCACAAGAACAGTCTTAGCGAAGGCTTCTGGAGGAAAGCTGTAACTCTGTGAGATGAATTCACAGATCACAAAGCAGTTTCTCAGAAAGCTTCTTTCCAGTTTTCATCTGAGGATATTTCTTTTCACCATAGTCTTCAAAGGGATCCAAATATCAGTTCTCAGATTCCACAGAAATAAGGCTAGCAAACAGCTCCACGAAATACAGCTGTAACTCAGTGAGTGAAGTCACACATCACAAAGCAGTTTCTCAGAAAGCTTCTTTCCAGTTTTCATCTGAGGATATTTCTTTTCACCATAGGCCTCTATGGGCTTCCAAATATCCTTTGCAAATTCCACAAGAACAGTCTTAGCGAAGGCTTCTGGAGGAAAGCTGTAACTCTGTGAGATGAATTCACACACAAAGCAGTTTCTCAGAAAGCTTCTTTCCAGTTTTATCTGAGGATATTTCCTTTTCACCATAGCCCTCCATGGGCTTCCAAATATCCTTTGCAAATTCCACAAGAACAGTCTTAGAAAGGCTTCTTGAGGAAAGCTGTAACTCTGTGAGATGAATTCACAGATCACAAAAGTTTCTCAGAAAGCTTCTTTCTCATTTTGATCGGAGGATATTTCCTTTGGCCCTATAGTCTTCAAAGGGATCCAAATATCAGTTCTCAGATTCCACAGAAATAAGGCTAGCAAACAGCTCCATGAAATACAGCTGTAACTCAGTGAGTGGAAGTCACACATCACAAAGCAGTTTCTCAGAAAGCTTCTTTCAGTTTTATCTGAGGATATTTCTTTTCACCATAGCCTCTATGGGCTTCCAAATATCCTTTGCAAATTCCACAAGAACAGTCTTAGCGAAGGCTTCTGGAGGAAAGCTGTAACTCTGTGAGATGAATTCACAGAACACAAAGCAGTTTCTCAGAAAGCTTCTTTCCAGTTTTCATCTGAGGATATTTCCTTTTCACCATAGCCTCCATGGGCTTCCAAATATCCTTTGCAAATTCCACAAGAACAGTCTTAGCGAAGGCTTCTTGAGGAAAGCTGTAACTCTGTGAGATGAATTCACAGAACACAAAGCAGTTTCTCAGAAAGCTTCTTTCTCATTTTGATCTGAGGATATTTCCTTTTCACCATAGTCTTCAAAGGGATCCAAATATCAGTTCTCAGATTCCACAGAACAGTCTTAGCAAACAGCTCCACGAAATACAGCTGTAACTCAGTGAGTGAAGTCACACATCACAAAGCAGTTTCTCAAGCTTCTTTCCAGTTTTCATCTGAGGATATTTCTTTTCACCATAGGCCTCTATGGGCTTCCAAATATCCTTTGCAAATTCCACAAGAACAGTCTTAGCGAAAGCTTCTTGAGGAAAGCTGTAACTCTGTGAGATGAATTCACAGAACACAAAGCAGTTTCTCAGAAAGCTTCTTTCCAGTTTTATCTGAGGATATTTCCTTTTCACCATAGCCTCATGGGCTTCCAAATATCACTTTGCAAATTCCACAAGAACAGTCTTAGCAAAGGCTTCTTGAGGAAAGCTGTAACTCTGTGAGATGAATTCACAGAACACAAAGCAGTTTCTCAGAAAGCTTCTTTCCAGTTTTTATCTGAGGATATTTCCTTTGGCCCTATAGTCTTCAAAGGGATCCAAATATCAGTTTGCAAATTCCACAGAAATAAGGCTAGCAAACAGCTCCACGAAATACAGCTGTAACTCAGTGAGTGGAAGTCACACATCACAAAGCAGTTTCTCAGAAAGCTTCTTTCCAGTTTTCATCTGAGGATATTTCTTTTCACCATAGCCTCATGGGCTTCCAAATATCCTTTGCAAATTCCACAAGAACAGTCTTAGCAAAGGCTTCTTGAGGAAAGCTGTAACTCTGTGAGATGAATTCACAGAACACAAAGCAGTTTCTCAAGCTTCTTTCTCCAGATCAAACCGGACCAGACGGCTCAAACCGGTTTTGACCGGCTCAAACTGGACTCAAACCGACCAGACCGGCTCAAACGGTTTTGACCGCTCAAACCGGTTTTGACCAGCTCAAACCGGACTCAAACCGGACCAGACGGCTCAAACCGGTTTTGACCAGCTCAAACCGGCTCAAACCGGATCAAACCGGACCAGACCAGCTCAAACCGGACTCAAACAGGAACAGACCGGCTCAAACCGGATCAAACCAGACCAGACCAGACCGGCTCAAACCGGTTTTGACCGCTCAAACCGACTCAAACCGGACCAGACCAGCTCAAACCGGACTCAAACCGGACCAGACCAGCTCAAACGGACTCAAACCAGACCAGACCGGCTCAAACCGGCTCAAACCGGTTTTGACCGGCTCAAACTGGACTCAAACCGGTTTTGACCAGCTCAAACCGGCTCAAACCGACCAGACCGGCTCAAACCGGATCAAACCAGGCCAGACCGGCTCAAACCGGCTCAAACCGGACTCAAACCAGACCAGACCAGCTCAAACCGACCAGACCGCTCAAACCGGATCAAACCGGACCAGACCAGCTCAAACGGTTTTGACCAGCTCAAACCGACTCAAACCGGACCAGACAGCTCAAACCGGTTTTGACCGGCTCAAACCAGACCAGACCGCTCAAACCGGATCAAACCGGACCAGACCGGCTCAAACCTGTTTTGACTGGCTCAAACCGGACTCAAACCGGTTTTGACGGCTCAAACCGACTCAAACCGACCAGACCATCTCAAACCGGTTTTGACCGGCTCAAACCAGACTCAAACCGGACCAGACCGGCTCAAACCGGTTTTGACCGGCTCAAACCGACCAGACCGGCTCAAACAGGACCAGACCGGCTCAAACGGTTTTGACCGGCTCAAACCGACCAGACCGCTCAAACCGGATCAAACCGGACCAGACCAGCTCAAACCAGACTCAAACCGGACTAGACCGGCTCAAACGGTTTTGACCGGCTCAAACCGGACCAGACAGCTCAAACCGGTTTTGACCGGCTCAAACCAGACCAGACCAGCTCAAACCGGTTTTGACCGGCTCAAACGGATCAAACCGGACCAGACGGCTCAAACCGGTTTTGACCGGCTCAAACCGGACTCAAACCGGTTTTGACCAGCTCAAACTGGACTCAAACCGGACCAGACGGCTCAAACCGGTTTTGACCGGCTCAAACGGACCAGACCGGCTCAAACGGTTTTGACCGGCTCAAACAGGACCAGACCGGCTCAAACGGTTTTGACCAGCTCAAACCGGACGGACCGGCTCAAACCAGTTTTGACTGGCTCAAACGGACTCAAACCAGACCAGACCAGACCAGCTCAAACCGGACTCAAACCGGTTTTGACCGCTCAAACCGACTCAAACCGACCAGACCGCTCAAACCGGTTTTGACTGGCTCAAACCGACTCAAACCGGTTTTGACCGGCTCAAACAGACTCAAACCGGTTTTGACCGGCTCAAACGGTTTTGACCAGCTCAAACCGGACCAGAACATCTCAAACCGGTTTCACCGGCTCAAACCGGACTCAAACCAGACCAGACCGCTCAAACCGGTTTTGACCGCTCAAACCAGACTCAAACCGGACCAGACCGGCTCAAACCGGTTTTGACCAGCTCAAACGGACTCAAACCGGACCAGACCGGCTCAAACGGATCAAACCGGACCAGACCAGCTCAAACGGTTTTGACCGGCTCAAACGGACTCAAACCGGACTCAAACCGGTTTTGACTGGCTCAAACCGGACTCAAACCAGACCGGCTCAAACCGACCAGACCGCTCAAACCAGACTCAAACCGGTTTTGACCAGCTCAAACCAGACTCAAACCGGTTTTGACGGCTCAAACCGACCAGACCGGCTCAAACCGGTTTTGACGGCTCAAACGGACTCAAACCGGTTTTGACCAGCTCAAACCGGACCAGACGGCTCAAACCAGTTTTGACCGGCTCAAACGGACCAGACCGGCTCAAACCAGACTCAAACTGGACCAGACCGGCTCAAACCAGCTCAAACCGGACTCAAACCGGACTCAAACGGACCAGACCGGCTCAAACCGGATCAAACCAGACCAGACGGCTCAAACCGGCTCAAACGGACTCAAACCGGACCAGACCGGCTCAAACGGATCAAACCGGTTTTGACGGCTCAAACTGGACTCAAACCGGACCAGACTGGCTCAAACCGGTTTTGACCAGCTCAAACCGGACTAGACCGGCTCAAACAGTTTTGACTGGCTCAAACGGACCAGACCGGCTCAAACTGGTTTTGACCAGCTCAAACCAGACTCAAACGGTTTTGACCAGCTCAAACCGGACCAGACGGCTCAAACCGGTTTTGACGGCTCAAACGGACTCAAACGGTTTTGACCGGCTCAAACTGGACCAGACCGGCTCAAACCGTTTTGACCAGCTCAAACCGACCAGACCGGCTCAAACGGATCAAACCAGACCAGACCGGCTCAAACCGGTTTTGACCAGCTCAAACGGACTCAAACCGGTTTTGACAGCTCAAACCGGACTCAAACCGGACTCAAACCGACCAGACCGGCTCAAACCGGTTTTGACTGGCTCAAACGGATCAAACCGGTTTTGACCAGCTCAAACCGGACTCAAACCGGACCAGACAGCTCAAACCGGTTTTGACCGGCTCAAACCGACTCAAACCGGACCAGACAGGCTCAAACCGGTTTTGACAGCTCAAACCGGACCAGACGGCTCAAACCGGACCAGACTGGCTCAAACCGGTTTTGACGGCTCAAACGGACAGACCGGCTCAAACGGATCAAACGGACCAGACGGCTCAAACCAGCTCAAACCGACCAGACCGGCTCAAACGGTTTTGACCGGCTCAAACCGGTTTTGACCGGCTCAAACCGGACAGACCGGCTCAAACCGGTTTTGACCGGCTCAAACCGGACTCAAACGGACCAGACAGGCTCAAACCTGTTTTGACCAGCTCAAACCAGACTCAAACGGTTTGACTGGCTCAAACTGGACCAGACCGGCTCAAACAGACTCAAACCGGTTTTGACCAGCTCAAACGGACCAGACCAGCTCAAACCAGACCGGCTCAAACAGACCAGACCGGCTCAAACAGACTCAAACCGGACCAGACCAGCTCAAACCGGTTTTGACGGCTCAAACCAGACTCAAACCGGTTTTGACCAGATCAAACCAGGCCAGACCGCTCAAACCGGTTTTGACCGGCTCAAACCAGACTCAAACTGGACCAGACCGGCTCAAACCTGTTTTGACTGGCTCAAACCGGATCAAACCAGACCAGACCGGCTCAAACCGGTTTTGACCAGCTCAAACTGGACTCAAACAGGACCAGACCGGCTCAAACCGGTTTTGACCGGCTCAAACTGGACCAGACCGCTCAAACCGACTCAAACCGACCAGACCGCTCAAACCAGTTTTGACCGGCTCAAACGGACCAGACCGGCTCAAACCGGTTTTGACCGGCTCAAACAGACTCAAACCGGACCAGACTGGCTCAAACGGATCAAACCGGACCAGACGGCTCAAACCAGCTCAAACGGACCAGACGGCTCAAACCGGTTTTGACCGGCTCAAACAGGAACAGACCAGCTCAAACCGACTCAAACCGGTTTTGACGGCTCAAACTGGACCAGACCGGCTCAAACCAGACCAGACTCAAACGGACCAGACTGGCTCAAACCAGACCGGCTCAAACCGGACTCAAACCGGTTTTGACCAGCTCAAACGGACTCAAACCAGACCAGACCGGCTCAAACGGTTTTGACCAGATCAAACCAGACTCAAACCAGACCAGACCGCTCAAACCGGACCAGACAGCTCAAACCGGTTTCACCGGCTCAAACCGGACCAGACCAGCTCAAACCGGATCAAACCAGACTCAAACCAGACCAGACCGGCTCAAACCGGTTTTGACTGCTCAAACCGGACTCAAACGGACCAGACCGGCTCAAACCAGACCAGACCGGCTCAAACCGACCAGACCGGCTCAAACGGACTCAAACGGTTTTGACCAGCTCAAACTGGATCAAACCGCACCAGACCGGCTCAAACTGGCTCAAACCGGTTTTGACCAGCTCAAACGGACCAGACGGCTCAAACGGTTTTGACCGGCTCAAACGGACTCAAACCGACCAGACCAGCTCAAACCGGACTCAAACCAGACCAGCTCAAACCGGATCAAACCGGACCAGACGGCTCAAACCAGTTTTGACCGGCTCAAACCAGCTCAAACCGGTTTTGACCAGATCAAACCAGGCCAGACTGGCTCAAACCGGTTTTGACGGCTCAAACGGACTCAAACGGACCAGACCAACTCAAACCTGTTTTGACTGGCTCAAACGGACTCAAACCGGACCAGACTCAAACCGGTTTTGACGGCTCAAACGGATCAAACCGGACAGACCGGCTCAAACCGGTTTTGACCGCTCAAACCGGACTCAAACAGGAACAGACCGGCTCAAACCGGTTTTGACCAGCTCAAACCAGACCGGCTCAAACCAGCTCAAACCGGACCAGACATCTCAAACCGGTTTTGACAGCTCAAACCGGACTCAAACGGTTTTGACCGGCTCAAACCAGACAGACCGGCTCAAACCGGTTTGACTGGCTCAAACTGGACTCAAACCGACCAGACCGCTCAAACCAGACCAGACGGCTCAAACCGGACCAGACCAGCTCAAACCAGACCAGACCAGCTCAAACCGGTTTTGACCGGCTCAAACGGACTCAAACCAGACCAGACGGCTCAAACCGGTTTTGACAGCTCAAACCGGACTCAAACGGTTTTGACCAGATCAAACCAGACCAGACGGCTCAAACCGGTTTTGACCGGCTCAAACCGGACTCAAACAGACCAGACCGGCTCAAACCGGTTTTGACAGCTCAAACTGGACCAGACCGCTCAAACCGACCAGACCAGCTCAAACCGGTTTTGACCGGCTCAAACCAGACCAGACCAGCTCAAACCGGTTTTGACCGGCTCAAACCGACTCAAACCAGACCAGACGGCTCAAACCGGTTTTGACTGGCTCAAACCGGACTCAAACGGTTTTGACCAGATCAAACCAGGCCAGACTGGCTCAAACCAGTTTTGACCGGCTCAAACCGGACTCAAACAGGACCAGACCGGCTCAAACCTGTTTTGACTGGCTCAAACTGACCAGACCGCTCAAACCGACTCAAACCAGACCAGCTCAAACCGGTTTTGACCGGCTCAAACCAGACCAGACTGGCTCAAACCAGATCAAACCGACCAGACCGGCTCAAACCGGTTTTGACCGCTCAAACCGACTCAAACCGGTTTTGACCGGATCAAACCGGACCAGACCTCAAACCGGTTTTGACTGGCTCAAACGGACTCAAACCGGACCAGACTGCTCAAACCGGTTTTGACTGGCTCAAACTGGATCAAACCGACCAGACCAGCTCAAACTGGATCAAACCAGACCAGCTCAAACCAGTTTTGACCGGCTCAAACGGACCAGACAGCTCAAACCGGTTTTGACCAGATCAAACCGGACCAGACTGGCTCAAACCGGATCAAACCAGACCAGACCGGCTCAAACCGGTTTTGACGGCTCAAACGGACTCAAACCGGTTTCACGGCTCAAACCGGACCAGACCAGCTCAAACCGGATCAAACCGACCAGACCGGCTCAAACTGACTCAAACCGGTTTTGACCGGCTCAAACCGACCAGACCGGCTCAAACCAGCTCAAACTGGATCAAACCGACCAGACTGGCTCAAACCGGATCAA
This sequence comes from Erythrocebus patas, assembly GCA_023783455.1. Taxonomy (NCBI): domain Eukaryota; kingdom Metazoa; phylum Chordata; class Mammalia; order Primates; family Cercopithecidae; genus Erythrocebus; species Erythrocebus patas. The sequence goes on from JAKFHT010004385.1 coordinate 65,568, forward strand.
ACCGGACCAGACCAGCTCAAACCAGACCAGACTGCTCAAACCGGTTTTCACCGGCTCAAACCAGACTCAAACGGTTTTGACCGGCTCAAACTGGATCAAACCGACCAGACCGGCTGAAACCGGTTTTGACCAGCTCAAACCGGACTCAAACCGGTTTTGACCAGCTCAAACCGGACTCAAACCGGACCAGACGGCTCAAACCGGTTTTGACCGCTCAAACCGACTCAAACCGGACCAGACGGCTCAAACCGGTTTTGACCAGCTCAAACCGACCAGACCGCTCAAACCGGACCAGACCAGCTCAAACCGGTTTTGACCGGCTCAAACCGACTCAAACCGGTTTTGACCAGATCAAACCAGGCCAGACTGGCTCAAACCAGTTTTGACCGGCTCAAACCGGACTCAAACAAGCCCAGACCGGTTCCAACCTGTTTTGACAGACTCAAACTGGACCAGACCTGCTCAAATCGAACCACACCAGCTCAAACCGGTTTTGACCGGCTCAAACCAGACCAGACTGGCTCAAACCAGATCAAACCCGACCAGACCGGCTGAAACCGGTTTTGACCGGCTCAAACCGACTCAAACCGGTTTTGACCGGACAAAACCGGACCAGACCGTCTGAAAACGGTTTTGATCTGCTCAAACCGGGCTCAAACCGGACCAGATCGGCTCAAACCGGTTTTGACTGGCTCAAATCTAATCAAATCGGACAAGACCAGCTCAAACTGGATCAAACTGCAGCAGACCGGCTCACACCGATTTTGACCGGCTCAAACCGGACGAGACAGGCTCAAATGGGTTTTGACCAGATCAAACCGGACCAGACTGGCTGAAACCGGATCAAACCGGACCAGACCAGCTCAAACCGACTCAAACCGGTTTTGACCGCTCAAACCGGTTTTGACCGCTCAAACCGGTTTCACGGCTCAAACCGGCTCAAACCGGACCAGACCAGCTCAAACCGGATCAAACCGACCAGACCGGCTCAAACTGACTCAAACCGGTTTTGACCGGCTCAAACCGACCAGACCGGCTCAAACCAGCTCAAACCGGATCAAACCGACCAGACTGGCTCAAACCAGATCAAACCGGACCAGACCAGCTCAAACCAGACCAGACTGCTCAAACCGGTTTTCACCGGCTCAAACCAGACTCAAACGGTTTTGACCGGCTCAAACTGGATCAAACCAGACCAGACCGGCTGAAACCGGTTTTGACCAGCTCAAACCGGACTCAAACCTGTTTTGACCATCTCAAACCGGACTCAAACCGGACCAGACGGCTCAAACCGGTTTTGACCGCTCAAACCGACTCAAACCGGACTAGACCGGCTCAAACCGGTTTTGACCAGCTCAAACCGACCAGACCGCTCAAACAGGACCAGACCGGCTCAAACCGGTTTTGACCGGCTCAAACCGGACAGACCGGCTCAAACGGATCAAACCGGACCAGACTGGCTCAAACCGGTTTTGACCGGCTCAAACCGACTCAAACCGACCAGACCGCTCAAACGGATCAAACCGGACTAGACCGGCTCAAACCGGTTTTGACCAGCTCAAACCAGACCAGCTCAAACGGATCAAACCAGACCAGACTGGCTCAAACCGGTTTTGACCGGCTCAAACCGGACTCAAACTGGACCAGACCGCTCAAACCAGACTCAAACCGGTTTTGACTGGCTCAAACCAGATCAAACAGGACCAGACCGGCTCAAACCTGTTTTCACCGGCTCAAACCGGACTCAAACCGGACTAGACCGGCTCAAACCAGATCAAACCGGACCAGACGGCTCAAACCGGTTTTGACCAGCTCAAACCAGATCAAACCGGACCAGACGGCTCAAACGGATCAAACCAGACCGGCTCAAACCGGTTTTGACAGGCTCAAACCGGACAGACCGGCTCAAACGGTTTTGACCAGATCAAACCAGACCAGACCGGCTCAAACTGGATCAAACCAGACCAGCTCAAACCGGTTTTGACCGGCTCAAACCAGACTCAAACCGGACTCAAACCGGCTCAAACGGATCAAACCGACCAGACCGGCTCAAACCAGTTTTGACGGCTCAAACCGGACTCAAACCTGTTTGACCATCTCAAACCGGACTCAAACGGACCAGACCGGCTCAAACCGGTTTTGACCGGCTCAAACCGGACTCAAACAGGACCAGACCGTCTCAAACCGGTTTTGACCAGCTCAAACCGGCTCAAACCAGACCAGCTCAAACTGGATCAAACCAGACCAGCTCAAACCGGTTTTGACTGGCTCAAACCGGACCAGACCGGCTCAAACCAGATCAAACCGACCAGACTGGCTCAAACCAGTTTTGACCGGCTCAAACCGACTCAAACCAGACCAGACCAGCTCAAACCGGATCAAACCGGACTAGACCGGCTCAAACCGGTTTTGACGGCTCAAACCAGACCAGAACGGCTCGAACCGGATCAAACCAGACCAGATCGTCTCAAACCGGTTTCCACCGGCTCAAACCGGACTCAAACTTGCTTTGACCGGCTCAAACCACACTCAAACCGGTTTTGACCGGGTCAAACCAGATCAAACAGGACCAGACCGGCTGAAACCTGTTTTCACCGGCTCAAACCGGACTCAAACCTGTTTCGACTGTCTCAAACCGAACTCTAACTGGACCAGACAGGCTCAAACCGGTTTTGACCAGCTCAAATCTAATCAAACCGGACCAGACCGTCTCAAACCGGATGAAGCCACAGTGAACTGACTCAAACCGGTTTTGACAGGCTCAAACCGGACGAGACGGGCTCAAACAGGTTTTGACCAGTTCAAACCAGACCAGACCGGCTCAAATCGGTTCAAACAGGACGAGACCTATTCAAACCGGTTTTGACCGACTCAAACCAGACTCAACCTGCAACAGACCGGCTCAAACCGGCTCAAACCAGACCAGACCGGCTCAAACCAGTCTTGACCGGATGAAACCAGAGTCAAACGGGTTTTGACCAGATCAAACCAGGCCAGACCATCTCAAACCGGCTTTGACCGGCTCAAACCGGACTCAAACCAGACCAGACCGGCTCAAACCTGTTTTGACTGGCTCAAACCGGATTCAAATCACACCAGACCGGCTCAAACCGGTTTTGACCAGCTCAAACCGACTCAAACAGGACCAGACCGGCTCAAACCGGCTCAAACCGGTTTTGACGCTCAAACCGGACCAGACCGGCTCAAACCAGATCAAACAGGACCAGACCGGCTCAAACCAATTTTGACCGGCTCAAAGCGGACCAGACCGGCTCAAACTGGTTTTGACCGGCTCAAACCAGATCAAACCAGACCAGACTGGCTCAAACCAGATCAAACCAGACCAGACGTGCTCAAAATGGCTCAAACGGACCACACGGACTCAAACTGCATCAAACCGGACCAGACCAGCTCAAACTGCATCAAACCGGACCAGACCGGCTCCAACCGGTTTTGACTCAAACCGACCAGACCAGCTCAAACCGGTTTTGACCGGCTCAAACCAGACCGGACCGACTCAAACTGGTTTTGACCGGCTCAAACGGACCAGACCGGCTCAAACCGGTTTTGACGGCTCAAACCAGACCAGCTCAAACCAGACCAGACGGCTCAAACTGGCTCAAACCGGTTTTACCGGCTCAAACCGGACTCAAACCGGACAGACCGGCTCAAACCAGTTTTGACCGGCTCAAACGGACCAGACTCAAACCGGTTTTGACCGGCTCAAACCAGACCAGACTGGCTCAAACCGTTTTGACCGGCTCAAACGGACCAGACCGGCTCAAACGGATCAAACGGACTCAAACCAGACCAGACGGCTCAAACCGGTTTTGACCGCTCAAACCGGATCAAACCGGTTTTGACCAGATCAAACCGGACCAGACTGGCTCAAACCGTTTTGACCGCTCAAACCGGACTCAAACCGGACAGACCGGCTCAAACCTGTTTTGACTGGCTCAAACCGGCTCAAACCGGACCAGACGGCTCAAACGGACCAGACAGCTCAAACCGGACTCAAACCTGTTTTGACTGGCTCAAACCAGATCAAACCGCACCAGACCAGCTCTTAGACTGGCTCAAACCGGTTTTGACCAGCTCAAACGGACCAGACCGGCTCAAACAGGTTTTGACCGGCTCAAACCAGACTCAAACCGGACCAGACTGGCTCAAACCGGTTTTGACCAGCTCAAACCAGACCAAACCGGCTCAAACCGGATCAAACTGGACCAGACCGGCTCAAACCAGTTTTGACCGGCTCAAACCAGAATCAAACGGTTTTGACCAGATCAAACCAGGCCATACCGGCTCAAACCGGTTTTGACCAGCTCAAACCGGACTCAAACTGGAACAGACCGGCTCAAACCTGTTTTGACCAGCTCAAACCGGACTCAAACAGGACCAGAACGTCTCCAATCGGTTTTGACTGGCTCAAACCGGACCAGACCAACTCAAACCGGACTCAAACAGGACCAGACCGGCTGAAACCGGACTCAAACGGTTTTGACCGGCTCAAACCAGATCAAACCGGACTCAAACCGGTTTTCACCGGCTCAAACCGATCAAACCGGACCAGACCGCTCAAACGGACTCAAACCGGACCAGACGGCTCAAACTGGCTCAAACCGATCAAAACGGACCACACGGACTCAAACTGCATCAAACCGGACCAGACAGACTCAAACCAGAACAATCAGGACCAGACCGGCTACACTGGTTCAAAAAGGTTTTGACCGGCTAAAACTGGACTCAAACCGGTTTTGAGCAGCTCAAACGGAATCAATCCGGACCAGACTGGCTCAAACCAGATCAAACCGGGCCAGACTGGCTGAAACTTGTTTTGACCAGCTCAAACCGGACTCAAACCTGTTTTGACTGGCTCAAACCGGACTCTAACCGGACGAGACCCTCTCAAACCGGTTTTGACCAGCTCAAACCGGACTGAAACCAGACCAGACCGGCTCAAACCGGTTTTGACTGGCTCAAACGCGACCAGATCGGCTCAAACAAGACCACACCGTCTCAAACCGGACTCAAACGGTTTTGACCGGATCAAACCAGGCCCGACTGGCTCAAACCGATTTTGACCGGCTCAAACCAGACTCAAACCGGCCAGACCGGCTCAAACCAGTTTTGACCAGCTCAAACGAGACTGAAACCAGACTAGACCAGCACAAACCGGTTTTCACCGGCTCAAACGCGACCAGACCGGCTCAAACCGGTTTTGACTGACTCAAACCAGACCGGCTCAAACCAGACTCAAACCGGACTCAAACCGGACCAGACAGGCTCAAACCGGTTTGACAGCTCAAACCGAACCAGACCGGCTCAAACCGGTTTTGACCGGCTCAAACGGATCAAACCGGACCAGACCGGCTCAAACCTGTTTTGACTGGCTCAAACCAGACCGGCTCAAACCGGACTAGACCGGCTCAAACTGGACCAGACGGCTCAAACCGGCTCAAACCGGTTTTGACTGGCTCAAACCGGACTCAAACCGGACCAGACGGCTCAAACCTGTTTTGACTGGCTCAAACCAGACTCAAACCAGTTTTGACTGGATCAAACCGACCAGACCGGCTCAAACCGGTTTTGACTGGCTCAAACCAGACCGGCTCAAACGGTTTTGACCGGATCAAACTGGACCAGACCGGCTAAAACCGGTTTTGACCAGCTCAAACCGGACTCAAACGGTTTTGACCAGATCAAACCGGACCGGACCAGCTCAAGCCGGTTTTGACCGGCTGAAACCAGATCGCACCGACTCGAACCAGTTTTGACCATCTCAAACCAGACCAGACCGGCTCAAACCGCTTTTGACTGGCTCAAACCGGATTCAAACCGGAACGGTCCAGACGGCTCAAACCAGACCGGCTCAAACCGGACTGAAACCAGACCAGACGGCTCAAACTGGTTTTGACCGCTCAAACCAGACTCAAACCGAGCAGACCGGCTCAAACAGGTTTTGACCGTATTAGACCGGTTCAAACCGGTTTTGACTGGCTCAAACCGAACCAGACCGGCTCAAACCGATCTTGACTGGCTCAAACCGGACTCAAACCGGACCAGACCGGCTCAAACATGTTTCGACTGGCTCAAACCGGGCTCAAACCGGAGCAGACCGGCTCAAACTGGAACGGACCAGACCGGCTCAAAACGGACTAAACGTGTTTTGACCGCCTCCAACCGGATCAAACCGCACCAGACCGGCTCTTAGACTGGCTCAAACCGGTTTTGACGGCTCAAACCGGTTTTGACTGGCTCAAACCGACCAGACTGGCTCAAACCAGTTTTGAATGGCTCAAACCGGACTCAAACTGGACCAGACCGGCTAAAACCGGTTTGAAACGGCTCAAACCAGACCAGTCCGGCTCAAACCGGATCAAACCGGACCAGAACGGCTCAAACCAGTTTTGACTGGATCAAACCAGAGTCAAACGGTTTTGACCAGATCAAACCAGGCCAGACCGGCTCAAACCAGTTTTGACCGGCTCAAACGGACTCAAACCGGACCAGACCGGCGCAAACCTGTTTTGACTGGCTCAAACTGGACTCAAACTGGACCAGACTGGCTCAAAGCGGTTTTGACCAGCTGAAACCGGACTCAAACCGGACTAGACCGGCTCAAACCGGTTTTCACCGGCTCAAACCGGACTCAAACAGGAACAGACCGGCTCAAACCGGCTCAAGCCAGACCAGACCGCTCAAACCGGATCAAACCGGACCAGAACATCTCAAACCTGTTTTCACCAGCTCAAACCGGACTCATACGGGTTTTGACTGGATCAAACCAGACCAGACCGGCTCAAATCGGTTCAAACAGGACCAGACCGATTCAAACCGGTTTTGACAGACTCAAACGGACTCAAACTGGAACAGACCAGCTCAAACCACCTCAAACCAGACCAGACCGGCTCAAACTGGATCAAACCGGACCAGACCGGCTCAAACTAGTCTTGACCGGATCAAACCAGAGTCAAACGGGTTTTGACCAGATCAAACCAGGCCAGACCGGCTCAAACCAGTTTTGACCGGCTCAAACCGGACTCAAACCGGACCAGACCGGCGCAAACCTGTTTTGACTGGCTCAAACTGGACTCAAACTGGACCAGACTGGCTCAAAGCGGTTTTGACCGGCTGAAACCGGACTCAAACCGGACTAGACCGGCTCAAACCGGTTTTCACCAGCTGAAACCGGACTCAAACAGGAACAGACCGGCTAAAACCGGCTCAAGCCAGACCAGACCGGCTCAAACCGGCTCAAACCGTACCAGAACATCTCAAACCTGTTTTCACCAGCTCAAACCGGACTCATACGGGTTTTGACTGGATCAAACCAGACCAGACCGGCTCAAATCGGTTCAAACAGGACCAGACCGATTCAAACCGGTTTTGACAGACTCAAACCGGACTCAAACTGGAACAGACCAGCTCAAACCACCTCAAACCAGACCAGACCGGCTCAAACTGGATCAAACCGGACCAGACTGGCTCCAACCAGATTAGACCGGATCAAACTGCTGGATCAAACCGATTTTGACTGGCTCAAACTGGATTAAATGGGATCAAACTGGACTAGACGGGACTCAAATCGGAACGGACCAGACCAGCTCAAACCGGACGCAAACCGGTTTTGACCGGCTCAAACCGGATTCAAACCAGAACGGATCAGACCGGCTCAAACTGGACTGAATCCTGTTTTTACCGCCTCAAACCGGACTCAAATCCAAGCAGACTGGCTCAAACATGTTTTGACCGTATTAGACTGGCACAAACCGGTTTTGACCGGCTCAAACCGGAACGGACTAGACCGGCTCACAACGGACTCAAACATGTTTTGACCGGCTCCAACGTGATCAAACCGCACCAGACCGGCTCTTAGACTGGCTCAAACCGGTTTTAACCGTCTCATTACGGACCAGACCGTGTCTACCAGGTTTTGAACGGCTCAAACCGGACTCAAACCGGACCAGACCGGCTAAAACCGGTTTGAACCGGCTCAAACCAGACCAAACCGGCTCAAACCGGATCAAACCGGACCAGAACGGCTCAAACCAGTTTTGACTGGATCAAACTAGAATCAACGGGTTTTGACCAGATCAAACCAGGTCATAGCGGCTCAAACCAGTTTTGACCAGCTCAAACCGGTCTCAAACAGGACCAGACCGTCTCCAACCAGTTTTGACCGGCTGAAACCGGATCAGACCGACTCAGACCGTATCAAACAGGACCAGACCGAATCCAAACAGTTTTGACTGGCTCAAAGCGGACCAGACCGGCTCAAACCGGTTTTAACCAGCTCAAATCGAATCAAACCGGACCAGACCGACTCAAACCGGAAAAATCCGGACCAGAAAGGCTAGACCGGGTCAAGCCAGTTTTGACCAGCTATAACCGGACTCAAACCGGTTTTGACCAGCTCAAACTGAATGAATCTGGTCCAGACCGGCTCAAACTGGATCAAACCAGACCAGACCGGCTGAAACCTCTTTTGACCAGCTCAATCCGGACTCAAACCTGTTTTGACCGGCTCCAACCGGATCAAACCGCACCAGACCGGCTCTTAGACTGGCTCAAACCGGTTTTCACTGGCACTAACCGTGCCAGACCGGCTCAAATAGATTCAAACCGGACCACACCAGCTCAAGTCAGCTCATACCAGACTAGTCCGGCTCAAATCGGTTTTGACCAGCTCAAACCGGACCAGACCAGCTCAAACCGGTTTTGACCGGCTCAAACCGGACTCATACGTGACCAGACAGTCTCAAATCTGCTTTGACCATATTCGACCGACTCAAACCGGTTTTGCCCAGATCAAACCGATTGAGACTGGCTCAAATCGGTTTAGACCGGCTTAAACCGGACTCAAACTGGTTTTGACCAGATCAAACCGGACCAGACCGTCTAAAACCGGTTTTGACCGGCTCAAATCCAACTCAAAAGTGTTTTGACCAGACCAAACTGGACGGGACTGGCTCAAACCGGTTTTTCCCGCCTCAAAACGGACCGGACCGACTTGAACCGGTTTTGACAGGCTCAAACCGGACTGGACCGAATCAAACTGGTTTTGCCCAGCTCAAACTGGACCGGACCAGCTCAAACCGGTTTTGACCGGCTCAAACCGGATTCAAACCGAAATGGAAGAGACCGGCTCAAGCCGGACTGAAACCGATTTTTACCGCCTCAAACCGGACTCAAACCAGACCAGACGGCTCAAACCGGTTTTGACCAGCTCAAACCGGTTTTGACTGGCTCAAACTGGCTCAAACCGGCTCAAACGGTTTTGACCGGCTCAAACCGGACCAGACCGGCTCAAACAGGATCAAACTGGACCAGACCGACTCAGACCAGACCAGACCGGCTCAAACCGGTTTTGACCGGCTCAAACCGGACTCAAACGGGATTTGACCAGATCAAACCAGGCCAGACTGGCTTAAACTGATTTTGACCGGCTCAAACCGGATTCAAACCGGCTCAAACCAATCAAACCGGACCAGACTGGCTCAAAACGGGTTTGACCGGCTCAAACCCGACCAGACCGGCTTTAACCTGACCAGACCGGCTCACACCAGTTCAAACCTGACCAGACCAGCTCAAACCAGTTTTGAACATTTCAAACCGAACTGGACCAACTCAAACCGGTTTTGACTGGCTGAACCAGACTCAAACCAGACCAGACCGGCTCAAACCGGCTCAAACCGGACCAGACAGGCTCAAACCGGATCAAACCGGACCAGACCGGCTCAAACAGGATCAAACTGGACCAGACTGGCTCAAACCAGTTTTGACCGGCTGAAACCGGACTCAAACCGGTTTTGACCGGCTTAAACCGGATCAAACCGGACCAGACTGGCTCAAACCGTCTCAAACCCGACTCAAACCCGAACGGACCAGACCGGCTCAAACCGGACTCAAAACGGTTTTGACCTGCTCAGACCGGATCAAACCACACCAGACCGGCTCTTAGACCGACTCAAACAGGTTTTAACCATCTCAATATGGACCAGATCGGCTCAAACCGGTTTTGACCGGCTCAAATCAAATCAAACCGGACCTGACCGGCTCAAACCGGATCAAACAGGACCAGACCAATTCAAACTGGTTTTGACCGGATCAAACCGAACTCAAACCTGGACAGACCAGATCAAACCAGCTCAAACCGGTCCAGACCGGCTCAAACTGGCTAAAACCGGACCATACCGGCTCAAACCGGCTAAAACCGGCTCAAACCGGACTCAAACCGGAACAGACCAAACCGACTCAAACTGGACTCAAATCGGTTTTGACCTGCTCAAACCGGATCAAACCGCATCAGACGGGCTCTTAGACTGGCTCAAACCAGTTTTAACCGTCTCAACACGGAACAGACTGGCTCAAACCTCTTTTGACCGGCTCAAACCCGACTCCAATCGTTCCAGACCAGATCAAACCGGTTTTGACCGGCTCAAACCAGAGAGACTTGACCAGACCGGCTGAAACTGGTTTTGACCGGATCAAACCGGACCAGACCGGCTTTAACCTGACCAGACCGGCTAAAACAGAACCAGACCGGCTGAAACTGGTTTTGTCCGTCTTAAACCGGACTCAAAACGGTTTTGACTGGATCAAACCGGACCATACCGGACCAGACTGGCTCAAATCGGATCAAACCGGAGCAGACCGGCACAAACTGGTTTTCACCAGCTCAAACGCGAACAGACCAGCTCAAACAGGACCAGATCGGCTCAAACCGGTTTTGACTGGCTCAAACCGGGCCACACCAGCTCAAATCGGATCACACCGGACCACACAGGCTCAAGTCAGCTCAAACCGGACTAAACCGGCTCAAACCGATTTTTACCAGCTCAAACCGGACCGGACCGACTCAAACCAGATTTGACTGGCTCTAACCGGACCAGACCGGCTCAAACCGGTTTTGACCGGCTCAAACCGGACTCAAACGGGACCAGACAGAAACCGGTTTTTACCGCCTAAAAGCGGACTCAAATCCGACCAGACCGGCTCAAACATGTTTTGACCGTATTAGACCATTTCAAATCAGTTTTGACCGGCTCAAACCGAACCAGACCGGCTCATACTGGTTTTGACCAGCTCAAACGGATCAGACCAGCTCAAACCGGTTTTGACCAGCCCAAACCAGACTCAAAGCGGACCAGACCAGCTCAAACCTATTTTGACCGCATTAGAACGGTTCAAACCGGTTTTGACAGTCTCAAAGAGAACCAGACCGGCTCAATCCGGTTTTGACCGGATTGAACCGGACTCAACACGGTTTTGACCGGCTCAAACCGGACCAGACTGGCTCAAACCGGTTTTGACTGTCTCAAACCGACTCAAACCGGTTTTGACCGGGTCAAACCGGTCCAGACTGGCTCAAAAATGTTTGGAACAGCTCAAACCGGACTCAAACCGGACCAGATCAGCTCAAACCGGTTTTCACTGACTCAAATCTAATCAAACCGTACCAGACTGGCTTAAACCAGATCAAACCGCAGCAGACCGGCTCAAACCGATTTGGAACGGATCAAACCAGACAAAACATGCTCAAACCGGTTTTGACCGGCTCAAACCGGAGCAGACCAGCACAAACCGGACTCAAACCAGACTCAAACCGGACCAGACTGGCTCAAACCGGTTTTGACCAGCTCAAACGCGACCAGACCGGTTCAAACAGGACCAGACCGGCTCAAACCAGACTCAAAACGGTTTTGACCTGCTCAGACCAGATCAAACCGCACCAGACCAGCTCTTAGACCGACTCAAACAGGTTTTTACCATCTCAATACGGACCAGATCGGATCAAATCGGTTTTGACCGGCTCAAATCGAATCAAACCGGACCTGACCGGCTCAAACCAGATCAAACAGGACCAGACCGATTCAAACCGGTTTTGACCGGATCAAACCGAACTCAAACCTGAACAGACCGGATCAAACCGAACTCAAACCTGAACAGACCGGATCAAACCGGACCAGACCGGCTCAAACGGACCAGACCGGCTCAAACCGGTTTTGACTGGCTCAAACCGGCTCAAACCGGACTCAAACTGGAACGGACCAAACCGACTCAAACCGGACTCAAACCGGTTTTGACCTGCTCAAACCGTATCAAACCGCATCAGACGGGCTCTTAGACCAGCTCAAAGCAGTTTTAACCATCTCAATACGGACCAGACCGGCTCAAACCTCTTTTGACCAGCTCAAACCCGACTCCAATCGTACCAGACCAGATCAAACCGGTTTTGACCGGCTCAAACCAGAGAGACTGGACCAGACCGGCTGAAACTTGTTTTGACTGTATTAGACCGGCCCAAACCGGTTTTGACCGGCTAAGACAGAACCAGACCGGCTCAAACCAGTTTTGTCCGTCTTAAACCGGACTCAAAACGGTTTTGAGCAGATCAAACCGGACCAGACCGGACCAGACTGGCTCAAACCGGATCAAACCGGAGCAGACCGGCACTAACTGGTTTTCACCAGCTCAAACCGTACCACACCGGCACACACAGGCTGAAACCGGACCAGCTGGGCTCAAACCGGATCAAACCGCATCACACCGGCTCTTAGACCAGCTCAAACCGATTTAAACCGTCTCACTACGGACCAGACCGACTCAAACCTGTTTTGACCCGCTCAAACTGGACTCCACCCGTACCAGACCGGAACAAACCGGTTTTGACCAGCTCAAACCAGAGAGACCGAACCAGACCGGCTCAAACTTGTTTTGACTGTATTACACCGGCTCAAACCGGTTTTGAACAGCTAAAACAGATCCAGACCTGCTCAAACCGGTTTTGACCAGCTGACACCAGACCCAAACCGGTTTTCAACGGATCAAACAGGACCAGACTGGCTCAAACCGGTTTTGACCGACTCAAAACGGACTCAAAACGGACCAGACCGGCTCGAACCGGTTTTGACAGGCTCAAACCAGAAGAAACCAGACCAGAACGGCTGAAACTGGTTTTGACCGGCTCAAACCGGACGGGACCGGCTCAAACCAGATCAGACCGGCTCAAACCAGCTCAAACCAGACCAGACGGGCTCAAACCAGATCAAACCACACCAGACCAGCTCAAACGGATCAATCCGCACCAGCCCGGCTCAAACCGGCTTTGATCCTATTAGACAGGTTCAAACCGGTTTCGACCTGCTCAAACCGGACCAGACCAGCTCAACCCGGTTTTGACCGGCTCAAACCGGTCCAGACTGGCACAAAACGATTTTGACGGGCTCAAACTGGACAAGACCAGCTCAAATCGGATCAAACCGGACCAGACTGATTCAAACCGGTTTTGGCCGGCTCAAACCGGACTCAAATCGGAACAGACCGGCTCAAACCGGCTCAAACCGGACCAGACTGTCTCAAAGCGGTTTTGACCGGCTCAAACCGGACTCAATCCGGTTTTGACCAGTTCAAACGAATCAAACCGGACCAGACCGACTCAAACCACTTTTAACCATATTAGACCAGCTCAAAGCGGTTTCGACCTGCTCAAACTGGACCAGACCGACTCAACCCGGTTTTGACCAGATCAAACCAGACAAGAATGGCACAAACCAATTTTGACGGGCTCAAACAAGACCAGACCGGCTCCAATCGGATCAAACCGGACCAGACCAATTCAAACCGGTATTGACCGGCTCAAACCGGACTCAAATCAGAACAGACTGGCTCAAACCGGCTCAAAAAGGACCAGAAGAGCTCAAACTGCATCAAACCGGACCAGACCGGCTCAAACAGGATCAAACCGGACCAGACCGGCTCAAAGCGGAAACAAACCGATTTTGACTGGCTCAAACCGGATCAAACCGGACCAGACCGGCTCAAACCGGCTAATACCGGACTCAAATTGGAATGGACCAGACTGGCTCAAACCGGAGTCAAACTGGTTTTGACCTCTCAGAACGGATTAAACCGCACCAGACCGGCTCTTAGACCGGCTCAAACAAGTTTTAACCATCTCAATACGGACCAGACCAGCTCAAACCGGTTTTGACCGGCTCAAATCGAATGGAACCAGACCTGACCGGCTCAAACCGGATCAAACCGGACCAAACCGGTTCAAAACGGATCAATATGGACCGGACCGGCTAGAGCGGCTGAAACCGGTTTTGACCGGCTCAATCTTGAATCAAACCGGTATGAAAGAGACCGGTTCAGACCGGAAAGAAACTGATTTTTACCGCCTGAAACCGGACTCAAATCCGAGCAGACCAGCTCAAACATGTTTTGACCATATTAGACCAACTCAAACCGGTTTTGACCGGCACAAACCCGACGAGACAGTCTCAAACCGGCTTTGACCAGCTAAAGCCGGACCAGACCGGCACAAAGCGGACTCAAACACGACTCAAACCAGACCAGACTGGCTCAAACCGGTTTTGAATGGCTCAAACCGGACTCAAACAGGTTTTGAACAGATCAAACCAGGCCAGACCGGCTCAAACTGATTTTGACCGGCTCAAACTGGACTCAAACCGGACCAGACGGGCTCAAACCTGTTTTGACTGGCTCAAACCGGGCTCAAAGCAGAGCAGATCGGCTCAAACCGGAACGGACCACACCGGCTCAAAACGGACTAAACATGTTTTGACCAGCTCCAACCGGATCAAACCGCACCAGACCGGCTCTTAGACTGGCTCAAATCGGTTTTAACCATCTCATTACGGACCAGACCATGTCTACCAGGTTTTGAACGGCTCAAACCAGACTCAAACCGGACCAGACTGGCTAAAACCGGTTTGAAACGGCTCAAACCAGACCAGACCGGCTCAAACTGGATCAAACCGGACGAGAACGGCTCAAACCAGTTTTGACCGGCTCAAACCAGAGTCAAACGGGTTTTGACCAGATCAAACCAGGCCAGACCGGCTCAAACCGGTTTTGACCGGCTGAAACTGGACTCAAACAGGACTAGACCGGCTCAAACCGGTTTTGAACGACTCAAACCAGACTCAAACAGGAACAGACCGGCTCAAACAGAAACAGACCGGCTCAAACCGGCTCAAACCAGACCAGACCGGCTCAAACCGGCTCTAACCGGACCAGAACATCTCAAACCGGTTTCCCCGGCTCAAACCGGACTCATACGGGTTTTGACTGGATCAAACCAGGCCAGACAGGCTCAAACCGGATTTGACCGGCTCAAACCGGACTCAAACCGGACCAGACCGGCTCAAACCGGTTTTGAACGGCTCTAACCCGACCAGACCAGCTCAAACCAGCTCAAACCTGACCAGACCAGCTCAAACCGGTTTTGAACGGTTCAAACCGAACTGGATCAATGCAAACCGGTTTTGACCGGCTGAAACCGGTTTTAACCGTCTCAATACAGACCAGACCGGCTCAAACCGGTTTTGACCAGCTCAAACAGGACTCAAACCGGACCACACCAGCTCAAATCGGTTTTCACCGGCTAAAACCAGACCACACCACACCAGACAGGTTCATACCTGTTTTGACCATATTTGACCGTCTCATACCTGTTTAAACCCGCTAAAACCGAACCAGACCGGCTGAAACCGGTTTTGACAGTCTCAAACCGGACTGAAACCGGTTTTGACTGGATCAAACCGGACCAGATGGCTCAAACCGGATTTGACCATCTTAAACTGGACTCAAACCGGTTTTGACTGGATCAAACCGGACCAGACAGGATCAAGCCGGTTTGATAGGCTCAAACCGGAATAAAAACGGACCAGACTGGCTCATAACGGACCGGACTGCCTCAAACCGGTTTTGACCGGCTCAAATCGGACCAGACCGACTCAAACCGTATCAAACCTGACCAGATCGAATCCAACCGGTTTTGACTGGCTCAAAGTGGACCAGACCGGCTCAAACCGGTTTTTACCGGCTCAAATCGAATCAAACCGGACCTGTCCGGCTCAAACCGGATGAAACCAGACAAGACTGGCTCAAAACAGATCAATCCGGACCAGACCGGCTAGACTGACTCAAACCGGTTTTGACGGGCTCAATCCAGACTCAAACTGGTTTTCACCACCTCAAACCCTATCAACCCGGACCAGACTGTCTCAAACCGGATCAAACCGGAAGAGACGTGCTCAAACTGGCTCAAAACGGACCACACGGACTCAAACCACATCAAACCGGACCAGACCAACTCAAACCGGAACAATCCGGACCAGACGGGCTAGATCGGTTCAAACCGGCTTTGACCGGCTAAAACCGGACTCAAACCGGTTTTGTCCAGCTCAAACCGAATCAAACCAGACCAGACCGGCTGAAACTGGATCAAACCGGACCAGACCAGCTCAAACCGGTTCAAACCGTATCAGACCGACTGAAAACGGATGAATCCGGACCAGACAGGCAAGACAGCCTCAAACCGGTTTTGACCAGCTCAAACCGTAGCAAACCGGATCAGACTGGCTCAAACCGGATCAAACAGGACCAGACCAGCTAAAAATGGTTCAATCCGGACCAGACCGGCTAGACCGGCTCAAAGCGGTTTTGACCAGCCCAAATCCAACCAGACCGGCTTAAACCGGACCATACTGCCTCAAACCGGGTTTGACCGGCACAAACCGGACTCAAACCGCATGAGACAGGCTCAAACTGGTTTTGACCGGCTCAAACCGGACGAGACCGGCTCAAACCGGATCATACCGGACCAGACCGGATCTTGGACCATCTCAAACCGGTTTTTCCATCTCAATACGGACCAGACCGGCTCAAATCGTATCAAACCGGAGCAGACTGGCTCAAACCGGTGCAAACCGGACCAGACCGACTCAAACCGGTTTTGACTGGCTCAAACCAGGCTCAATGAAACCCGACCAGACCATCTCAAACCAGACCAGAATGGCTCCAACCGGTTTTGACCGGCTCAAACCGCACTCAAACAGGACCAGACTGGCTCAAATCATATCAAACCGGAGCAGACCGAATCCAACCGGTTTTGACCGGCTCACAGCGGACCAGACCGGCTCAAACTGGTTTTTACCGGCTAAAATCGAATCAAACCGGACCTGACCGGCTCAAACCGGATGAAACCGGACAAGACCGGATCAAAACGGATCAATCTGGACTACACCGGCCAGACTGACTCAAACCGGTTTTGACGGGCTCAATGCGGACTCAAAGCGGTTTTCACCGCCTCAAACCCTATCAAACCGGACCAGACTGTCCCAAACCGGATCAAACCGGAAGAGACGTGCTCAAACTGGCTCAAAACCGACCACACGGACTCAAACCGCATCAAACCCGACCAGACCGACTCAAACGGAAAAATCCGAACCAGACTGGCTAGACCGGTTCAAACCGGCTTTGACCGGCTAAAACCCGACTCAAACCGGTTTTGCCTAGCTCAAACCGAATCATACCGGACCAGACCGGCTCAAACCGGATCAAACCTTACCAGACTGGCTCTAACCGGTTTTGACCGGCTCAAAACGGGGCAGACGGGCTCAAACCAGATCAAACCAGACCAGACCGGCTAAAACCTGTTTTGACCAGCTCAAACCGGACTCAAACCTGTTTTGACAGGCTCAAACTGGACTCTAACTGGACCAGACCGGCTCAAACTGGTTTTGACCGGCTCAAACAGGACTGAAACTGGACTAGACCGGCTCAAACCGGTTTTGACCGGCTCAAACGCGACCAGACCGGATCACACAGGACCAGACCGGCTCAAACAGGACCAGACCGGCTCAAACCGGTTTTGACTGGCTCAAACCGGGCCACACAGGCTCAAGTCAGCTCAAACCAGACTAGACCGGCTCAAACCGGTTTTTACCAGCTCAAACCGGACCGGACCATCTCCAACCGGTTTTGACCAGCTCTAACCGGACCAGACCAGCTTAAACCGGTTTTGACCGGCTCAAACCGGACTCAAACGGGACCAGACAGGCTCAAATCTGTTTTGACCGTATTAGACCAGCTCAAACCAGTTTTGACCAGATCAAACCGATCCAGACCGGCTCAAACAGGTTTAGAATGGCTGAAACTGGACTCAAACAGGTTTTGACCGGATCAAACCGGACCAGACCAGCTAAAACCGGTTTTGACTGGCTCAAACCGGACTCAAACGTGTTTAGACCAGATCAAACCGGACCGGACCGGCTCAAACCGGTTTTGACCGGCTCAAACCAGATCGGACCGACTCGAACCGGTTTTGACTGGCTCAAACAGGACCGGACCGGGTCAAACCGGTTGGGACCGGCTCAAACTGGACTGAAACCGGTTTTGACCACCTGAAACCAGACTCAAATACGACCAGACCGGCTCAAACATATTTTGACCGTATTAGACCAGTTCAAACCGGTTTTGAAAGGCTCAAACCGAACCAGACTGGCTCAAACCGGTTTTGACCGGGTCAAACTGCATCAGACCGGCTCAAACCGGTTTCGACCGGCCCAAACCAGACTCAAACCGCACCAAACCGTCTCAAACCTATTTTGACTGTATTAGACCGGCTCAAACCCGATTTTGGCCATCTCAAACAGAACCAGACCGGCTCAAACCAGTTTTGACCGGATTAAACCGGACTCAAAACGGTATTTACCGGCTCATACCGGAGCAGATCGGCTCAAACCGGTTTTGACCGCCTCAATCCGACTCAAACCGGTTTTCACCGGATCAAACTGGACCAGACCGGCTCAAAACGGTATTGACATGCTCAAACCGGACTCAAACCGGACCAGATCGGCTCAAATCGGTTTTCACCGGCTCAAATCTAATCAAACCGGACCAGACCCGCTCAAATCGGATCAAACCGCAGCAGACCGGCTCAAACCAGTTTTGACCGGCTCAAACCGAATGAGACTGGTTCAAACCGGTTTTGACCGGCTCAAACCGGACCAGAACGGCTCACACGGATCAAACCGGACCAGACTGGCTCAAACATGTTTTGACCATATTAGACTGGCTCAAATCGGTTTTGACCAGCTCAAACCGAACCAGACCAGCTCAAACCGGTTTTGAATGGCTCAAACCGGATTCAAACCGGTTTTGACCGGTTCAAACCGGACCACACCGAATCAAACTGGTTTTGACCTTCTCACACCGGACTCAAACGGGTTTTGACCTGATCAAACTGGACCAGACTGGCTCAAACCGGTTTTGACCGGCTCAAACCAGACTCAAACCGGACCAGACCGGCTCAAACCGGTTTTGAACGGCTGAAACAGGACTTAAACCGGACTAGACCGGCTCAAACCGATTTTGAATGGCTCAAACCGGTCTCAAACAGGAACAGACCGGCTAAAACTGGCTCAAGCCAGACCAGACCGGCTCCAACCAGCTCAAACCGGACCAGAACATCTCAAACCGCTTTTCATGGGCTCAAACCGGACTCATACGGGTTTTGACCGGATCAAACTGGGCCAGACCGGCTCAAACCGGTTTTGACTGGCTCAAACAGGACTCAAACCAGCACAGACCGGTTCCAACCAGTTTTGACAGGCTCAAACCGGACCAGACCGGCACAAACAGAAGCAGACCGGCTGAAACCTGTTTTGACCGTCTCAAACCGGACTAAAACAGGACCAGACTGGCTCAAACCGGTTTTCAGCAGCTCAAACCAGACCAGACCAGCTCAAACTGGATCAAACCCGACCAAACCAGTTCCAACCGGTTTTGAAGGCTCTAACCGGACCAGACCGGCTCAAACCAAACCAGACCGGCTGAAACCGGGTTTGACCGGCTCAAACGGGACTAAAACCGGACCAGACCGGCTCACACCGGTTTTGACCGGATCAAACAAGACCAGACTGGCTCAAACCAGATCAAACGTGACGATACCGGCTCAAACCGGTTTTGATGGGCTCAAACCGACTCAAACTGGTTTTGACTGGATGAAACCGGACCAGACCGGCTCAAAACGGTTTTGACCTGCTCAAACCGGACTCAAACCGGACCAGATCGGCTCAAACCGGTTTTGACCGGCTCAAATCTATTCAAACCGGAACAAACCGGCTCAAACCGGATTAAACCGCAGCAGACTGGCCCAAACCGGTTTTGACTGGCTCAAACCAGATCGGACCGACTCGAACCGGTTTTGACTGGCTCAAACCAGATCAAACGTGACGATACCGGCTCAAACCGGACCAGACCGGCTCACACCAGCTCAAACCTGACCAGACCGGCTCAAACCGGTTTTGAACGATTCAAACCGAACTGGACCGACTCAAACCGGTTTTGACCGGCTCAAACCAGACTCAAACCGACCAGAACGGCTCAAACCTATTTTGACAGTATTAGACCGGCTCAAACCGGATCGGACCGGCTCAAACCTGTTTTGACCGGCTCAAACCGGATTAAAACAGGACCAGACTGGCTCAAACCGGTTTTCAGCAGCTCAAACCAGACCAGACCAGCTCAAACTGGATCAAACCCGACCAAACCAGTTCCAACCGGTTTTGAAGGCTCTAACCGGACCAGACCGGCTCAAACCAAACCAGACCGGCTGAAACCGGTTTGACCGGCTCAAACAGGACTCAAACCAGACCAGACCGGCTCACACCGGTTTTGACCGGATCAAACAAGACCAGACTGGCTCAAACCAGATCAAACGTGACGATACCGGCTCAAACCGGTTTTGATGGGCTCAAACCGACTCAAACTGGTTTTGACTGGATGAAACCGGACCAGACCGGCTCAAAACGGTTTTGACCTGCTCAAACCGGACTCAAACCGGACCAGATCGGCTCAAACCGGTTTTGACCGGCTCAAATCTATTCAAACCGGAACAAACCGGCTCAAACCGGATTAAACCGCAGCAGACTGGCCCAAACCGGTTTTGACTGGCTCAAACCGTACGAGACCGGCTCAAACCATTTTTGACCGGCTCAAACCCAAACAGACCGACTCTAACCCGACCAGACCGGCTCACACCAGCTCAAACCTGACCAGACCGGCTCAAACCGGTTTTGAACGATTCAAACCGAACTGGACCGACTCAAACCGGGTTTGACCGGCTGAAACCAGACTCAAACCGGACCAGAACGGCTCAAACCTATTTTGACAGTATTAGACCGGCTCAAACCGGATCGGACCGGCTCAAACCTGTTTTGACCGGCTCAAACCGGATTCAAAACAGAACAGAACAGACTGGCTCAAACCGCACTGAATCCTGTTTTTACCGCCTCAAACTGGACTCAAATCTGAGCAGACTGGCTCATACATGTTTTGACCGTATTAGACCGGCTCAAACCGGTTTTGACTGGCTCAAACAGGAACGGACCAGACCGGCTCAAAACGGACTCAAACATGTTTTGACCGGTGCAAACCTGATGAAACCGCACCAGACCGGCTCTTAGACTGGCTCAAACCGGTTTTAACCATCTCATTACGGACCAGACTGGTTCTATCATGTTTTGAACAGCTCAAACCGTACTAAAACCGGACCAGACCTGCTCAAACCGGTTTTGACCGGCTCAAACCGGACTCAAACGGGTTTTGACCAGATCAAACCAGGCCACCGGATCAAACCGATTTTGACTGGCTCAAACTGGACTCAAACCGGACCAGACTGGCTCAAATCGGTTTTGACCGCCTAAAACCGGAACGGACCAGACCAGCTCAAAATGGACTCAAACGTGTTTTGACCAGCACCAACCAGATCAAACCGCACAAGACCAGCTCTTAGACTGGCTCAAACCAGTTTTGACCAGCTCAAACCGGACCAGACCGGCTCAAACCAGTTTTGACAGGCTCAAACCGGACTCAAACCAGACCAGACTGGCTCAAACCAGTTTTGACAGGCTCAAACCAGACCAGACCGGCTCAAACCGGATCAAACTGGGCCAGACCGGCTCAAACCAGTTTTGACCAGCTCAAACCAGACTCAAACCTGTTTTGACCAGATCAAACCAGGCCAGACCGGCTCAAACCTGTTTTGAATGGCTCAAACCGGTCTCAAACCGACCAGACCGGCTCAAATCTATCAAACCGACCAGACCGCTCAAACCGGTTTTGACCAGCTCAAACCGGACCAGACCGGCTCAAATCGGTTTTGACCGGCTCAAACTGGACCAGACCGGCTCAAACGGGTTTTGACCGCTCAAACCGGACTCATACGGGTTTTGACCGGCTCAAACAGGACTCAAACCGGTTTTGACCGGATCAAACCGACCAGACCGGCTCAAACGGTTTTGACCGGATCAAACCGATCCAGACCGGCTCAAATCGGTTTTGACCGCTCAAACCGGACTCAAACCGGTTTTGACCGGATCAAACCGGACCAGACCGCTCAAATCGGTTTTGACCGGCTCAAACTGGACTCAAACCGGTTTTGACCAGATCAAACCGGACCAGACCGGCTCAAACCAGTTTTGACCAGCTCAAACCGGACCAGACCGACTCAAACCGGACTCAAACCGGACCAGACCGGCTCAAACCTGTTTTGACCGCTCAAACCGGACTCAAACCGACCAGACTGGCTCAAACCGGTTTTCACCGGCTCAAACCGGACCAGACCAGACTGGCTCAAACCGGACTCAAACGTGTTTTGACCAGCTCAAACCGGATCAAACCGCACCAGACCGGCTCTTAGACTGGCTCAAACCAGTTTTAACCATCTCATTACGGACCACACCGGGTCTACCAGGTTTTGAACGGCTCAAACCGGACTCAAACCGAACCAGACCGGCTCAAACCGGTTTTGAACAGCTCAAACCAGACCAGACTGGCTCAAACCAGATCAAACCGGACCAGAACGGCTCAAACCAGTTTTGACCAGCTCAAGCCAGAGTCAAACGTGTTTTGACCAGATCAAACCAGGCCAGACCGGCTCAAACCGGTTTTGACTGGCTCAAACCGGTCTCAAACCGGACCAGACCGCTCAAACCGACTCAAACCGGACCAGACCGCTCAAACCGGTTTTGAACAGCTCAAACCAGACCAGACCGCTCAAACCGGTTTTGACCGCTCAAACTGGACCAGACCGCTCAAACCGGTTTTGACCGCTCAAACCGGACTCATACGGGTTTTGACCGGCTCAAACAGGACTCAAACCGGTTTTGACCGGATCAAACCGACTCAAACCGGTTTTGACCGGATCAAACCGACCAGACCGCTCAAACCGGTTTTGACCGCTCAAACCGGACTCAAACCGGTTTTGACCGGATCAAACCGGACCAGACCGCTCAAACCGTTTTGACCGGCTCAAACTGGACTCAAACCGGTTTTGACCAGATCAAACCGGACCAGACCGGCTCAAACCAGTTTTGACCGGCTCAAACCGGACCAGACCGACTCAAACCGGACTCAAACCGGACCAGACCGGCTCAAACCTGTTTTGACTGGCTCAAACCGGACTCAAACCGGACCAGACTGGCTCAAACCGATTTTGACTGGCTCAAACCGGCTCAAACGGACTCAAACCGGCTCAAACGGACTCAAACGTGTTTTGACCAGCTCAAACCGGATCAAACCGCACCAGACCGGCTCTTAGACTGGCTCAAACCAGTTTTAACCATCTCATTACGGACCACACCGGGTCTACCAGGTTTTGAACGGCTCAAACCGGACTCAAACCGAACCAGACCGGCTCAAACTGGTTTTGACCGGCTCAAACCAGACCAGACTGGCTCAAACCAGATCAAACCGGACCAGAACGGCTCAAACCAGTTTTGACCAGCTCAAACCAGAGTCAAACGGGTTTTGACCAGATCAAACCAGGCCAGACCGGCTCAAACCGGTTTTGACTGGCTCAAACCGGACTCAAACCGGACCAGACCAGCTCAAACCTGTTTTGACCGGCTGAAACCGGACTCAAACTGGACCAGACCAGCTCAAACCGGTTTTGAACAGCTCAAACCAGACTCAAACAGGAACAGACCGGCTCAAACCGGTTTTGAACGGCTCAAACCGGACTCAAACAGGAACAGACCAGCTCAAACCGGCTCAAGCCAGACCAAACCGGCTCAATCTGGCTCAAACCACCCAGAACATATCAAACCGGTTTTCACCGGCTCAAACCGGACTCATACGGGTTTTGACCAGATCAAACTAGGCCAGACCGGCTCAAACCGGATTTGACTGGCTCAAACCAGACTCAAACCGGCCCAGACCGGTTCCAACCGGTTTTGACAGGCTCAAACCGGACCAGACCGGCTCAAACCGAACAAGACCAGGTGAAACCGGTTTTGACGGGCTGAAACTGGACTAAAACCGGACCAGACCGGCTCAAACCGGTTTTGACCAGCTCAAACCAGACCAGACCGGCTCAAACCGGATCAAACCCGACAAGACTGGCTCAAAACGGTTTTGAGCGGCTCAAACCAACTCAAACCGGTTTTGACCGGATGAAACCAGACCAGACAGGCTCAAAACGGTTTTGATCTGCTCAAACCGGACTCAAACCGGACCAGATCGGGTGAAACCGGTTTTGACCGGCTCAAATCTAATCAAACCGGACCAGACCGGCTCAAATCGGATCAAACCGCACCAGACCGGCTCAAACCAGTTTTGACCGGCTCAAACCGAACCAGACCGGCTCAAACCGGTTTTGACCGGCTCAAACCGGACCAGATTGGCTCAAACCGGATCAAACCGGACCAGACTGGCTCAAACCTGTTTTGACCATATTAGACTGGCTCAAATCGGTTTTGACCAGCTCAAACCGAACCAGACCAGCTCAAACCGGTTTTGAATGGCTCAAACCGATTCAAACCGGTTTTGACCGGATCAAACCGGACCAGACCGACTCAAACTGGTTTTGACCAGCTCAAACCGGACTCAAACGGGTTTTGACCAGATCAAACCGGACCAGACTGGCTCAAACCGGTTTTGACCGGCTCAAACCGGACTCAAACCGGACCAGACCGGCTCAAACCGGTTTTGAACGGCTCAAACCGGACTAAAACCGGACCAGACCGGCTCAAACCGATTTTGACTGGCTCAAACCGGTCTCAAACAGGAACAGACCGGCTCAAAACGGACTCAAACCAGACCAGACTGGCTCAAACCAGATCAAACCGGACCAGAACATCTCAAACCGGTTTTCACCGGCTCAAACCGGACTCATACGGGTTTTGACCGGATCAAACTGGACCAGACCGGCTCAAACCGGTTTTGACTGGCTCAAACAGGACTCAAACCAGACCAGACCGGCTCAAACCAGTTTTGACAGGCTCAAACCGGACCAGACCGGCTCAAACAGGAACAGACCGGCTCAAACCTGTTTTGACCGTCTCAAACCGGACTAAAACAGGACCAGACTGGCTCAAACCGGTTTTCACCAGCTCAAACCAGACCAGACCAGCTCAAACTGGATCAAACCGACCAGACCAGCTCAAACCGGTTTTGAACGGCTCAAACCGGACCAGACCGGCTCAAACCAGACCAGACCGGCTGAAACCGGTTTGACCGGCTCAAACCGGACTAAAACCGGACCAGACAGGCTCAAACCGGTTTTGACCGGATCAAACAAGACCAGACTGGCTCAAACCAGATCAAACGTGACGATACCGGCTCAAACCGGTTTTGATGGGCTCAAACCGACTCAAACTGGTTTTGACTGGATGAAACCGACCAGACCGGCTCAAAACGGTTTTGACCTGCTCAAACCGGACTCAAACCGACCAGATCGGCTCAAACCGGTTTTGACCGGCTCAAATCTAATCAAACCGGACCAGACCGGCTCAAACCGGATTAAACCACAGCAGACTGGCCCAAACCGGTTTTGACTGCTCAAACCGGTTTTGACCGGCTGAAACCGGACTCAAACCAGTTTTGACCGGCTCAAACCCAAACAGACCGACTCTAACCCGACCAGACCGCTCAAACCAGACTCAAACCGGACCAGACCGGCTCAAACCGGTTTTGAACGATTCAAACCGAACTGGACCGACTCAAACCGGTTTTGACCGGCTGAAACCAGACTCAAACCGGACCAGACCTGCTCAAACCTATTTTGACTGTATTAGACCGGCTCAAACCGGATCGGACTGCTCAAACCTGTTTTGACCGGCTCAAACCGGATTCAAAACAGAACAGAACAGACTGGCTCAAACCGCTCAAACCGGACCAGACCGGCTCAAAACGGACTCAAACATGTTTTGACCGGCTCAAACCGGATCAAACCGCACCAGACCGGCTCTTAGACTGGCTCAAACCGGTTTTAACCGTCTCAAACCGGACCAGACCGGCTCAAACCAGTTTTGACCGGCTCAAACCGGACTCAAACTGGACCAGACCGGCTCAAACCGATTTTGACCGGCTCAAACCGGACTCAAACGGGTTTTGACCAGATCAAACCAGGCCAGACCGGCTCAAACCGATTTTGACCGGCTCAAACCGGACTCAAACCGGACCAGACAGGCTCAAACCTGTTTTGACTGGCTCAAACCGGACTCAAACCGGACCAGACTGGCTCAAACCGATTTTGACCGGCTCAAACCGGTTTTGAATGGCTCAAACCAGACCAGCTCAAACCGACTCAAACGTGTTTTGACCAGCACCAACCAGATCAAACCGCACAAGACCAGCTCTTAGACTGGCTCAAACCAGTTTTAACCATCTCATTACGGACCACACCGGGTCTACCAGGTTTTGAATGGCTCAAATCGGACTCAAACCAGACCAGACTGGCTCAAACCAGTTTGAAACGGCTGAAACCAGACCAGACCGGCTCAAACCGGATCAAACCGGACCAGAATGGCTCAAACCAGTTTTGACCAGCTCAAGCCAGAGTCAAACGTGTTTTGACCAGATCAAACCAGGCCAGACCGGCTCAAACCTGTTTTGACTGGCTCAAACCGGTCTCAAACCGGACCAGACCGGCTCAAATCCTATCAAACCGGACCACACCGGCTCAGGTCAGCACAAACCGGACTAGTCCGGCTCAAATCGGTTTTGACCGGCTCATACTGGACCAGACCGGCTCAAACGGGTTTTGACCGGCTCAAACCGGACTCATACGCGGCCAGACAGGCTCAAATCTGTTTTGACCGTATTAGACCGACTCAAACCGGTTTTGCCCGGATCAAACCGATCCAGACCGGCTCAAATCGGTTTAGACCGGCTTAAACCGGACTCAAACCGGTTTTGACCGCATGAAACCGGACCAGACCGCATAAAACGGTTTTTGACCGGCTCAAATTGGACTCAGAACGGTTTTGACCAGACCAAACTGGACCGGACCGGCTCAAACCAGTTTTTCCCGCCTCAAACCGGACCAGACCGACTCAAAGCGGAACAATCCGGACCAGACCGGCTCAAACCTGTTTTGACTGACTCAAACCGGACTCAAACCGGACCAGACTGGCTCAAACCGATTTTAACCGGCTAAAACCGGAACGGACCACACTGGCTCAAAACGGACTCAAACGTGTTTGGACCGGCTCCAACCGGATCAAACCGCACCAGACCGGCTCTTAGGCTGGCTCAAACCAGTTTTAACCGTCTCGTTACGGACCACACCGGGTCTACCAGGTTTTGAACGGCTCAAACCGGACTCAAACCGAACCAGACCGGCTCAAACTGGTTTGAAACAGCTCAAACGAGACCAGACTGGATCAAACCAGATCAAACCGGACCAGAACGGCTCAAACCAGTTTTGACCAGCTCAAACCAGAGTCAAACGGGTTTTGACCAGATCAAACCAGGCCAGACCGGCTCAAACCGGTTTTGACTGGCTCAAACCGGACTCAAACCGGACCAGACCAGCTCAAACCTGTTTTGACCGGCTGAAACCGGACTCAAACTGGACCAGACCAGCTCAAACCGGTTTTGAACAGCTCAAACCAGACTCAAACAGGAACAGACCGGCTCAAACCGGTTTTGAACGGCTCAAACCGGACTCAAACAGGAACAGACCAGCTCAAACCGGCTCAAGCCAGACCAAACCGGCTCAATCTGGCTCAAACCACCCAGAACATATCAAACCGGTTTTCACCGGCTCAAACCGGACTCATACGGGTTTGACTGGATCAAACCAGACCAGACCGGCTCAAACCGATTTTGACCGGCTCAAACCGGACTCATACCGGACCAGACAGGCTCAAACCTGTTTTGACTGGCTCAAACCGGACTCAAACCGGACCAGACTGGCTCAAACCGATTTTGACCGGTTAAAACCGGAATGGACCAGACCGGCTCACAACGGACTCAAACGTGTTTTACCAGCTCCAACCAGGTCAAACCGCACCAGACCGGCTCTTAGGCTGGCTCAAACCAGTTTTAACTCTCCCATTATGGACCACACCGGGTCTACCAGGTTTTGAACGGCTCAAACCGGCCTCAAACCGGACCAGACAGGCTAAAACCAGTTCAAAACGGGTCAAACCAGACCAGACCGGCTCAAACCGGATCAATCCGGACCAGAACGGCTCAAACCAGTTTTGACCGGCTCAAACCAGAGTCAAACGGGTTTTGACCAGATCAAACCAGGCCAGACCGGCTCAAACCGGTTTTGACCGGCTCAAACCAGACTCAAACCGGCCAGACTGGCTCAAACGTGTTTTGACTGGCTCAAACCGGACTCAAACCGGACCAGACCGGCTCAAACCGGTTTTGACCGGGTCAAACCAGACTCAAAGCAGACCAGACTGGCTCAAACCGGTTTTGACTGGCTGAAACTGGACTCAAACCAGACTAGACCGGCTCAAACCGGTTTTGAATGGCTCAAACCCGACTCAAACAGGAACAGACCAGCTCAAACCGGCTCAAGCCAGACCAGACCGGCTCAAACGGACTCAAACCAGACCAGAACATCTCAAACCTGTTTTCACAGGCTCAAACCGACTCATACGGGTTTGACTGGATCAAACCATGCCAGACCGGCTCAAACCGATTTTGACCGGCTCAAACTGACTCAAACCGCCCAGACCGGTTCCAACCGGTTTTGACAGGCTCAAACCGGACCAGACTGGCTCAAACCGAACCAGACCGGCTCAAACTGGTTTTGACTGGCTGAAACCGGACTCAAACCGGACCAGACCGCTCAAACCGGTTTTGACCAGCTCAAACCAGACCAGACCGCTCAAACCGGATCAAACCGACCAGAACATCTCAAACCAGTTTTGACCGGCTCAAACCAGAGTCAAACGGGTTTTGACCAGATCAAACTAGGCCAGACGGCTCAAACCGGTTTTGACCGGCTCAAACCGACTCAAACTGGACCAGACCGCTCAAACCTGTTTTGACTGGCTCAAACCGGACTCAAACCGACCAGACCAGCTCAAACCGGTTTTGACCAGCTCAAACCGGACTCAAACCGACTAGACCGGCTCAAACCAGTTTTGACTGGCTCAAACCGACTCAAACAGGAACAGACCGCTCAAACCGCTCACACCAGACCAGACCGGCTCAAACCGCTCAAACCGGACCAGAACATCTCAAACCGGTTTTCACCGGCTCAAACCGACTCAAACCGGTTTTGACCGGCTCAAACCAGACCAGACCGCTCAAACCGGTTTTGACCGCTCAAACCGGACTCAAACCGACCAGACCGCTCAAACCGGTTTTGACCGGCTCAAACCGGACCAGACCGGCTCAAACCAGACCAGACCGCTCAAACCGGTTTTGACCGGCTCAAACCAGACTCAAACCGGACCAGACAGGCTCAAACCAGTTTTGACCGCTCAAACCAGGTTTGACGGGCTCAAACCGACTCAAACTGGGTTTTACCGCATGAAACCGGACCAGACCGGCTCAAAACGGTTTTGACCTGCTCAAACCGGACTCAAACCAGACCAGATCGGCTCAAACCGGTTTGACCGGCTCAAATCTAATCAAACCGGACCAGATCGGCTCAAACCGGATCAAACCGCAGCAGACTGGCTCAAACCGGTTTTGACAGGCTCAAACTGGTTTTGACCGGCTCAAACCCGACCAGACCGGCTCACACCAGCTCAAACCTGACCAGACCGGCTCAAACCGGTTTTGAACGTTTCAAACCGAACTGGACCGCCTCAAACCGGTTTTGACCGGCTGAAACCAGACTCAAACCGGACCAGACTGGCTCAAACCTATTTTGACAGTATTAGACTGGTTCAAACTGGACCAGACCGGCTCAAACCGGTTTTGACCAGCTCAAACCGGATTCAAAACGGAACGGAACAGACTGGCTCAAACCGGACTGAATCCTGTTTTACCACCTCAAACTGGACTCAAACCAGACCAGACCGGCTCAAACCTGTTTTGACCGTATTAGACCAGCTCAAACCGGTTTTGACCGCTCAAACCGAATGGACCAGACCGGCTCACAACGGACTCAAACGTGTTTTACCAGCTCAAACCGGATCAAACCGCACCAGACCGGCTCTTAGACTGGCTCAAACCGGTTTTCACCGGCTCAAACCGGACCAGATCGGCTCAAACCGGTTTTGACCAGCTCAAACCGGACTCAAACCGACCAGATCGGCTCAAACCGGTTTTCACCGGCTCAAATCTAATCAAACCGGACCAGACCAGCTCAAACCGGATCAAACCAGACCAGACCAGCTCAAACCGGTTTTGAACGGCTCAAACCGGACCAGACCGGTTCAAACCGATTTTGACCAGCTCAAACCAGACCAGACCGGCTCAAACCGGACTCAAACTGGACCAGACCGGCTCAAACCAGACCGGCTCAAACCTGTTTTGACTGGCTCAAACCGGACTCAAACCAGACCAGACCGGCTCAAATCTAATCAAACCGGACCAGACCGGCTCAAACCGGATCAATCCGGACCAGACCAGCTCAAACCGGCTCAAACCGGTTTTGACAGGCTCAAACCGGATCAAACCGGACCAGACTGGCTCAAACCGGATCAAACCAGACCAGACCAGCTCAAACTGGACTCAAACCGGACCAGACCGGCTCTTAGACTGGCTCAAACCGGTTTTGACTGGCTCAAACCGGATCAAACCAGACCAGACAGGCTCAAACCGGATCAATCCGGACCAGACCAGCTCAAACCTGACCAGACCGGCTCAAACCAGTTTTGACTGGCTCAAATCGGATCAAACCGGACCAGACTGGCTCAAACCGGATCAAACCGACCAGACCGGCTCAAACTGGACTCAAACCGGACTCAAACTGGACCAGACCGCTCAAACCGGTTTTCACCGGCTCAAACCAGATCAAACCGGACCAGACTGGCTCAAACCAGATCAAACCAGGCCAGACCGGCTCAAACCGCTCAAACCGGACCAGACCAGCTCAAACCGGATCAAACCGGACCAGACCGCTCAAACCGGACTCAAACCAGACCAGACCGCTCAAACCGGATTTGACTGGCTCAAACCAGACCAGAACGGCTCAAACCGATCAAACCGACCAGACTGGCTCAAAAGGACTCAAACCGGACTCAAACCGGACTCAAACCGGACCAGACCGGCTCAAACCAGACCAGACCGGCTCAAACAGGAACAGACCGGCTCAAACCAGACCAGACCGCTCAAACCGGACTCAAACCAGACCAGACCGGCTCAAACCGGTTTTGACCGCTCAAACCGGACTCAAACGTGTTTTGACTGGCTCAAACTGACTCAAACCGGACCAGACAGGCTCAAACCTGTTTTGACCGGCTCAAACCGACCAGACCGGCTCAAATCGGATCAAACCGGACCAGACCATCTCAAACCTGTTTTGACTGGCTCAAAAGGACTCAAACCGGACCAGACTGGCTCAAACCGGACTAGACCGGCTCAAACCAGACTAGACCGGCTCAAACAGGCTCAAACTGGACCAGACCGCTCAAACTGGACTCAAACCGGACCAGACCAGCTCAAACCAGTTTTGACCGCTCAAACCAGACCAGAACGGCTCAAACCAGACCAGACCGCTCAAACCGGACTCAAACAGGTTTTGACCGGCTCAAACCGTTTTGACCGCTCAAACCGAACCAGACCGGCTCAAACTGGTTTTGACCGGCTCAAACTGACTCAAACCGGACTCAAACCAGCTCAAACCAGACCAGACCAGCTCAAACCAGATCAAACCAGACCAGACCGGCTCTTAGACTGGCTCAAACCAGTTTTGACCGGCTCAAACCGCTCAAACCGGTTTTGACCGGCTCAAACCAGACCAGACCAGCTCAAACCGGTTTTGACTGGCTCAAACCGGCTCAAACCGGTTTTGACCGGCTCAAACCGACTCAAACTGGACCAGACCAGCTCAAACCAGATCAAACCAGACCAGACCAGCTCAAACCAGACCAGACCAGCTCAAACCGGCTCAAACCGGTTTTGACTGGCTCAAACCGGACCAGATCGGCTCAAACCGGTTTTGACCAGCTCAAACCAGACCAGACCGGCTCAAACCGGATCAAACCGGACCAGAACGGCTCAAACCAGTTTTGACTGGCTGAAACCGGACTCAAACGGGTTTTGACCAGATCAAACCAGGCCAGACTGGCTCAAACGTGTTTTGACTGGCTCAAACCGGACTCAAACCGGACCAGACCAGCTCAAACCGGTTTTGACCGGTCAAACCAGACTCAAAGCAGACCAGACTGGCTCAAACCGGTTTTGACTGGCTGAAACTGGACTCAAACCAGACTAGACCGGCTCAAACCGGTTTTGAATGGCTCAAACCCGACTCAAACAGGAACAGACCAGCTCAAACCGGCTCAAGCCAGACCAGACCGGCTCAAAACGGCTCAAACCAGACCAGAACATCTCAAACCTGTTTTCACAGGCTCAAACCGGACTCATACGGGTTTTGACTGGATCAAACCATGCCAGACCGGCTCAAACCGGATTTCACTGGCACAAACTGGACTCAAACCGGCCCAGACCGTTTCCAACCGGTTTTGACAGGCTCAAACCGGACCAGACTGGCTCAAACCGAAACAGACCAGGTGAAACTGGTTTTGACTGGCTGAAACCGGACTAAAACCGGACCAGACCGGCTCAAACCGGTTTTGACCAGCTCAAACCAGACCAGACCGGCTCAAACCGGATCAAACCCGACCAGACCGGCTCAAACCGGGTTTGACGGGCTCAAACCGACTCAAACTGGTTTTGACCGGATGAAACCGGACCAGACCGGCTCAAAACGGTTTTGACCTGCTCAAACCGGACTCAAACCGGACCAGATCGGCTCAAACCGGTTTTGACCGGCTCAAATCTAATCAAACCGGACCAGACCGGCTCAAACCGGATCAAACCGCAGCAGACTGGCTCAAACCGGTTTTGACAGGCTCACACTGGAAGAGACGGGCTCAAACCGGTTTTGACCGGCTCAAACCCGACCAGACCAGCTCTAACCCGACCAGACCGGCTCACACCAGCTCAAACCTGACCAGACCGGCTCAAACCGGTTTTGACCGGCTCAAACCGAATGGACCAGACCGGCTCAAACCGGTTTTGACCGGCTGAAACCAGACTCAAACCGGACCAGACCAGCTCAAACCTATTTTGACAGTATTAGACTGGTTCAAACTGGACCAGACCGGCTCAAACCGGTTTTGACCAGCTCAAACCGGATTCAAAACGGAACGGAACAGACTGGCTCAAACCGCACTGAATCCTGTTTTTACCACCTCAAACTGGACTCAAATCCGAACAGACCGGCTCATACATGTTTTGACCGTATTAGACCGGCTCAAACCGGTTTTGACCGGCTCAAACCGAATGGACCAGACCGGCTCACAACGGACTCAAACGTCTTTTGACCACCTCCAACCGGATCAAACCGCACCAGACCGATGCTTAGACTGGCTCAAACCGGTTTTAACCGTCTCATTACGGACCAGACCGTGTCTACCAGGTTTTGAATGGCTCAAACTGGACTCAAACCGGACCAGATCAGCTAAAACTGGTTTGAACCGGCTCAAACCAGACCAGACCGGCTCAAACCGGATCAAACGGGATCAGAACGGCTCAAACCAGTTTTGACTCGCTGAAACCAGAGTCAAACGGGTTTTGACCAGATCAAACCAGGCCAGACTGGCTCAAACCGGTTTTGACCGGCTCAAACCGGACTCAAACCAGACCAGACCGGCTCAAACCTGTTTTGACTGGCTCAAACAGGACTCAAACCGGACCAGACCAGCTCAAACCGGTTTTGAACAGCTCAAACCAGACTCAAACAGGAATAGACCGGCTAAAACCGGCTCACGCCACACCAGACTGGCTCAAACCGGCTCAAACCGGACCAGAACATCTCAAACCGGTTTTCACCAGCTCAAACCGGAATCATACGGCTTTTGACCGGATCAAACCAGGCCAGACCATCTCAAACTGGTTTTTACAGGCTCAAAGCGGACTCAAACTAGCCCAGACCGGTTCCTACCAGTTTTTACAGGCTCAAACCGGACCAGACCGGCTCAAACTGAGCGAGACCGGATGAAACGGGTTTTGACCGGCTGAAACCGGACTAAAACCGGACCAGACCGGCTCAAACCGGGTTTGACCAGCTCAAGCCAGACCAGACCGCTCAAACCGGATCAAACCGACCAGACCGGCTCAAACCGGATCAAACCTCAGCAGACTGGCTCAAACCGGTTTTGACAGGGTCACACTGGAAGAGACGGGCTCAAACCGGTTTTGACCACCTGAAACCCGACCAGACCAGCTCTAACCCGACCAGACCGGCTCACACAAGCTCAAACCTGACCAGACCGGCTCAATCAGGTTTTGAACGTTTCAAACCGAACTGGACCAACTCAAACCGGTTTTGACTGGCTGAAACCAGACTCAAACCGGACCAGACCAGCTCAAACCTATTTTGACAGTATTAGAATGGCTCAAACCGGACCAGACCGTCTCAAACCGGTTTTGACTGGCTCAAACCGGATTCAAAACGGAACGGAACAGACTGGCTCAAACCGGAC
Organism: Erythrocebus patas; assembly: GCA_023783455.1. Classification (NCBI taxonomy): domain Eukaryota; kingdom Metazoa; phylum Chordata; class Mammalia; order Primates; family Cercopithecidae; genus Erythrocebus; species Erythrocebus patas. Next base: position 100,301 of record JAKFHT010004385.1, read on the forward strand.
TGAATCCTGTTTTTTCCGCCTCAAACCGGACTCAAATCCGAACAGACCGGCTCATACATGCTTTGACCGTATTAGACCGGCTCAAACCGGTTTTGCCCGGCTCAAACCGAAACGGACCAGACCGGCTCAAAACGGACTCAAACATATTTTGACCGGCTCCAACCGGATCAAACCGCACCACACCGGCTCTTAGACTATCTCAAACCGGTTTTAACCGTCTCATTACGGACCAGACCGGGTCTACCAGGTTTGGAATGGCTCAAACCGGACTCAAACCGGACCAGATCGGCTAAAACCGGTTTGAACTGGCTCAAACCAGACCAGACCGGCTCAAACCGGATCAAACGTTATCAGAACGGCTCAAACCAGTTTTGACCGGCTCAAAGCAGAGTCAAACGGGTTTTGACCAGATCAAACCAGGCCAGACCAGCTCAAACCGGTTTTGATCGGCTCAAACCGGACTCAAACCGGACCAGAGCGGCTCAAACCTGTTTTGACTGGCTCAAACAGGACTCAAACTGGACCAGACCAGCTCAAACCGGTTTTGTACGGCTCAAACCGGACTCAAACAGGAATAGACCGGCTAAAACCGGCTCACACCACACCAGATCGGCTCAAACCGGCTCAAACCGGACCAGAATATCTCAAACCGGTTTTCACCAGCTCAAACCGGAATCATATGGCTTTTGACCGGATCAACCAGGCCAGACAGGCTCAAACCGGTTTTGACAGGCTCAAAGCAGTCCCAAACCGGCCCAGACCGGTTCCTACCGGTTTTTACCGGCTCAAACCGGACCAGACCGGCTCAAACTGAGCGAGACCGGATGAAACGGGATTTGACTGGCTGAAACCGGACTAAAACCGGACCAGACCGGCTCAAACCGGTTTTGACTGGCTCAAGCCAGGCCAGACCGGCTCAAACCGGATCAAACCCGACCAGACCGGCTCAAACCGGGTTTGACGGGCTCAAACCGACTCAAACCGGTTTTGACCGGATGAAACCGGACCAGACCGGCTCAAACCGGATCAAAGCGGACCAGATCAGCTCAAATCGGATCAAACCGGACCAGAACGGCTCAAACCAGTTTTGACTGGCTGTAACCAGAGTCAAACGGGTTTTGACCAGATCAAACCAGGCCAGACCGGCTCAAACCGCTTTTGACGGGCTTAAACCGGACTCAAACAGGACCAGAGCGTCTCCAACCGGTTTTGACCGGCTCAAACCGGAACAGACCGACTCAAACCATATCAAACAGGCCCAGAACAAATCCAAACGGTTTTGACCAGTCCAAAGCGGACCAGACCAGCTCAAGCTGGTTTTTACCTGCTCAAATCGAATCAAACCGGACCTGACTGTCTCAAACCGGATCAAACCAGACGAGATGTGCTCAAACCGGCTCAAACCGGCTCAAAACGGACCACACGGACTCAGACTGCATCAAACCGGACCAGACCGACTCAAACCGGCACAATCCGGACCAGACCGGCTAGACCGGTTCAAACCGGTTTTGACCGGGTAAAACCGGACTCAAACCGGTTTTGACCAGTTCACACCGAATCAATCCGGACCAGACCGGCTCCAACCGGATCAAACCGGACCAGATCGACTCAAACCAGTATTGACCGGCTCAAACCTGGCCAGAGAGGCTCAAACTGGAACAAACCAGACCAGACCAGCTGAAACCTGTTTTCACCAGCTCAAACCGGACTCAAACTGGTTTTGACCAGATCAAACCAGGCCAGACCGGCTCAAACCGCTTTTGACGGGCTTAAACCGGACTCAAACAGGACCAGAGCGTCTCCAACCGGTTTTGACCGCTCAAACCGAACAGACCGACTCAAACCATATCAAACAGGCCCAGAACAAATCCAAACGGTTTTGACCAGTCCAAAGCGGACCAGACCAGCTCAAGCTGGTTTTTACCTGCTCAAATCGAATCAAACCGGACCTGACTGTCTCAAACCGGATCAAACCAGACGAGATGTGCTCAAACCGGCTCAAAACGGACCACACGGACTCAGATTGCATCAAACCGGACCAGACCGACTCAAACCGGAACAATCCGGACCAGACCGGCTAGACCGGTTCAAACCGGTTTTGACCGGGTAAAACCGGACTCAAACCGGTTTTGACCAGTTCACACCGAATCAATCCGGACCAGACCGGCTCCAACCGGATCAAACCGGACCAGATCGACTCAAACCAGTATTGACCGGCTCAAACCTGGCCAGAGAGGCTCAAACTGGAACAAACCAGACCAGACCAGCTGAAACCTGTTTTCACCAGCTCAAACTGGTTTTGAATGGGCCAAACCGGATTCTAACCAGACCAGACCGTCTCAAACCGGTTTTGACCAGCTCAAACCGTACTGAAACCGGACTAGACTGGCTCACACCGGTTTTGACCAGCTAAAACGCGACTAGACCGACTCAAACAGGACCAGACCGGCTCAAACCGGTTTTGACTGGCACAAACCATCCTGACCGGCTCAAATCGGATCAAACCGGTCCACACAGGCTCAAGTCAGCTCAAACCAGTTTTGACTGGCTCAAACCGGACCAGACTGGCTCAAACCGGTTTTGACCGGCTGAAACTGGACTCAAACGTGACCAGACAGGCTCAAATCTGTTTTGACCGTATTAGACCTGCTCAAACCGGTTTTGCACGGATCAAACCAATCCAGACTGGCTCAAATCGGTTTAGTCCGGCTTAAACCGGACTCAAATCGGTTTTGACAGGATCAAACCGGACCAGACTGTCTAAAAGCGGTTTTGACCAGTTCAAACCGGATGAAACTTCAGCAGACTGGCTCAAACCGGTTTTGACAGGCTCAAACCGAACGAGACAGGCTCAAACCGGTTTTCACCGGCTCAAACCCGACCAGACCGCCTCTAACCCGACCAGACCGTCTCACACCAGCTCAAACCTGACCAGACCGGCTCAAACCGGTTTTGAACGTTTCAAACCAAACTGGACCGACTCAAACCGGTTTTGACCGGCTGAAACCAGACTCAAACCGGACCAGACCGGCTCAAACCTATTTTGACCGTATTAGACTGGCTCAAACCAGTTTTCACCATCTGAAACCGAACCAGACCGGCTCAAACCGGAATCACCCGGTTTTGACTGGATCAAACTGTATCAAACCGCACCAGACCGGCTCAAACCTGTTTTGACCGTATTAGACCGGCTCAAATAGGTTTCGAACGGCTCAAACCGTACCAGACCGGCTCAAACCAGTTTTGACCAGGTCAAACCGGATTCAATCCGGTTTTGACAGGCTCACACCCGACTCAAACCGGTTTTGACCGGATCAAACTGGACCAGACCGGCTCTAACCGGTTTTGACTGATTCAAACCGGACTCAAACCAGACCAGAGAGGCTCAAACCCGTTTTGATCGGCTAAAACGGACGAGACCGCCTCAAACCGGATCAAACCGGACCAGAACGGCTCCAACCGGGTTTGACCGGGTCAAAGCGTACCAGACAGGCTCAAACCAGTTTTGACCGGCTCAAATCGAATTAAACCGGATCAGACCAGCTCAAACCCTGTGAAACCGGACCACACCGGCTCCAAACGAATCAATCCGGACCAGACCATCTCAAACCTGTTTTGACCGTATTAGACTGGCTCAAATAGGTTTTCACTGGCTCAAACCGAACCAGACCGGCAGAAACCGGTTTTGACCCGCTCAAACCGGACTCAAACGAGTTTTGACTGGATAAAACCGGATCAAACCGGATCAGACCGGATCAAACCTTATCAAAGCGGACCAGACCGGCTCTAAGCGGTTTTGACTGTGTTAGACCGGCTCAAACCGGTTTCAACCTGCTCAAATCGGACCAGATCGGCTTAAACCGGATCACACCGGACCAGACCAGCTCAAACCAGGTTTGACCAGCTCAAATGGAATCAAAGCGGCCCAGACCATCTCAAACGGGATCAAACTGGAGTAGAGTGGTTCAAAACGGATCAAACCAGACCAGACCGGCTCAAACCAGATCAAACCAGACCAGACCATCTCAAACCGGTTTCCACCGGCTCAAACTGGACTCAAACTTGTTTTGACCGGCTCAAACCGCACTCAAACCGGTTTTCACCGGCTCAAACCGGATCAAACACCAGACCAGACCAGCTGAAACCTGTTTTCACTGGCTCAAATCGGACTCAAACCTGTTTTGACCGTCTCGAGATTGGGTCAAGCCAGACCAGACCGGCTCAAACCGGCTCAATCCTGACCAGAACATCTCAAACCAGTTTTCACTGGCTCAAACCGGACTCATACGGGTTTTGACCAGATCAAACCAGGGCAGACCGGGTCAAACCGATTTTGACCAGCTCAAACCGGACTCAAACAGGACCAGACCGTCTCCAACCGGTTTTGACCGGCTCAAACCAGATCAGACCGACTCAAACCATATCAAACAGGACCAGACCGAATCCAAACGGTTTTGACCGGCTCAAAGTGGACCAGACCAGCTCAAACCGGTTCATACCGGCTCAAATCGAAACAAACCTGACCTGACTGTCTCAAACCGATTCAAAACGGACCACATGGACTCAAACTGCATCAAACTGGACCAGACGGACTCAAACCGGAACAATCCAGACCAGACCGGCTAGACAGTTCAAACCGGTTTTGACCGGCTAAAACCGAAATCAAACCGGGTTTGACCAGCTCAAACCGGATCAAACCAGACCAGACCGAATCAAACAGGTTTTGACCGGCTCTAACCGCGCCAGAGAGGCTCAAACCGGGTCAAATTGGACCAGAATGGCTGAAACCTGTTTTGACCAGCTCAAACCAGACTCAAACCTGTTTTGACTGGCTCAAACCAGATTCTAACCGGACCAGACCGTCTCAAACCTGTTTTGACCGGCTCAAACCGGACTGAAACTGGACTAGACCGGCTCAATCCAGTTTTGACCGGCTCAAACGCGATTAGACCGGCTCAAATCGGATGAAACCGGACCAGAACATCTCAAACCAGTTTTGACCGGCTCAAACCAGAGTCAAACGGGTTTTGACCAGATCAAACCAGGCCAGACCGGCTCAAACCGGTTTTGACCAGCTCAAACCGGACTCAAACCGGACCAGACCGTCTCCAACCGGTTTTCACTGGCTCAAACCGGACCAGACCGACTCAAACCGTATCAAACAGTACCAGACCGAATCCAAACGGTTTTGACCGGCTCAAACCAGACGCAAACTGGACCATACCGGCTCAAACCTGTTTTTACTGGCTCAAACCGGACTCAAACCGGACCAGACTGGCTCAAACCGGTTTTGAACGGCTCAAACCGGACTCAAACAGTAACAGACCGGCTAAAAACGGCTCAAGCCAGACCAGACAGGCTCAAACCGGACCAGAACATCTCAAACCGGTTTTCACCGGCTCAAACCGGACTCATACGAGTTTTGACCGGATCAAACCAGGCCAGACCGGCTCAAACCGGTTTTGACTGACTCAAACCGGACTCAAACCGGCCCAGACCGGTTCCAACCGGTTTGACCGGCTCCAACCAGATTAAAACCGGACCAGACCGGATGAAACCGGTTTTGACCGGCTCAAACCAGACTAAAACTGGACCAGACCGGCTCAAACTGGTTTTGACCGGCTCAAACCAGACCAGACCGGCTCAAACCGGTTTTCACCGGCTCAAACCAACTAAAACCAGTTTTGACAGGATGAAACCGGACCAGACCGGCTCAAAACGGTTTTAACCTGCTCAAACCAGACTCAAACCAGACCAGATCGTCTCAAACCGGTTTTGACCGGCTCAAATCTAATCAAACCGGACCAGACCGGATCAAACTGGATCAAACCGCAGCAGACCGGCTCAAACCTGTTTTGACCAGGTCAAACCGGATGTGACGGGCTCAAACCGGTTTTGACCGGCTCAAACCCGACCAGACCAGCTCTAACCCGACCAGACCGGCTCTAAGCAGCTAAAACCTGACCAGACCGGCTCAAACCGGTTTTCAGTGGTTCAAACCAAACCGGACCGTCTCAAACCGGTTTTTACCAGCTGAAACCGGACTCAAACCAGACCAGACCGGCTCAAACCTATTTTGACCGTATTGGACTGGCTCAAACCGGTTTTGACCATCTCAAACCGAACCAGACTTGCTCAAACTGGTTTTGACTGGCTTAAACCAGATTCAAACCGCAACGGAACAGACGAGATCAAACTGGACTGAAACCGGTTTTTACCACCTCAAACCGGACTCAAATCTGAGCAGACCAGCTCAAACATGTTTTGACCAGATTAGACCGGCTCAAACCGGTTTTGACCGGCTCAAACCAACTAAAACCAGTTTTGACAGGATGAAACCGGACCAGACCGCTCAAAACGGTTTTAACCTGCTCAAACCAGACTCAAACCAGACCAGATCGTCTCAAACCGGTTTTGACCGCTCAAATCTAATCAAACCGACCAGACCGGATCAAACCGGATCAAACCGCAGCAGACCGGCTCAAACCTGTTTTGACCAGGTCAAACCGGATGTGACGGGCTCAAACCGGTTTTGACCGGCTCAAACCCGACCAGACCAGCTCTAACCCGACCAGACCGGCTCTAAGCAGCTAAAACCTGACCAGACCGGCTCAAACCGGTTTTCAGTGGTTCAAACCAAACCGGACCGTCTCAAACCGGTTTTTACCAGCTGAAACCGGACTCAAACCAGACCAGACCGGCTCAAACCTATTTTGACCGTATTGGACTGGCTCAAACCGGTTTTGACCATCTCAAACCGAACCAGACTTGCTCAAACTGGTTTTGACTGGCTTAAACCAGATTCAAACCGCAACGGAACAGACGAGATCAAACTGGACTGAAACCGGTTTTTACCACCTCAAACCGACTCAAATCTGAGCAGACCAGCTCAAACATGTTTTGACCGTATTAGACCGGCTCAAACCGGTTTTGACCGGCTCAAACCGGAATGGACCAGACCGGCTCAAAACAGACTCAAACGTGTTTGGACAGGCTCCAACCATATCAAACCGCACCAGACCGGCACTTAGACTGGTTCAAACCGGTTTTAACCGTCTCATTATGGACCAGACCGGGTCTACCAGGTTTCGAATGGTTCAAACCGGACTCAAACCGGACCAGACCGGCTCAAACCGTTTAGAAACGGCTCAAACCAGACCAGACCGGCTCAAACCAGATCAAACTGACCAGAACGGCTCAAACCAGTTTTGACCAGCTCAAACCAGAGTCAAACGGGTTTTGACCAGATCAAACCAGGCCAGACCGGCTCAAACCGGTTTTGACCGGCTCAAACCGGACTCAAACGGACCAGACCGCTCAAACCTGTTTTGAGTGGCTCAAACCAGACTCGAACCAGACCAGACCAGCTCCAACGGTTTTGACCGGCTGAAACCGGACTCAAACCGACCAGACCGCTCAAACCGGTTTTGAACGGCTCAAACCGGACTCAAACAGTAACAGACCGGCTAAAACGGCTCAAGCCAGACCAGACAGGCTCAAACCGGTTTTGACCGCTCAAACCAGACCAGAACGGCTCAAACCGGCTCAAACCGGACCAGAACATCTCAAACCTTTTTTCACCGGCTCTAACCGGACTCATACGGTTTTGACCAGATCAAACCAGGCCAGACCGCTCAAACCGGTTTTGACCGGCTCAAACCGGACTCAAACCGGACCAGACCGGCTCAAACCTGTTTTGAGTGGCTCAAACCAGACTCGAACCAGACCAGACCAGCTCCAACCGGTTTTGACCGGCTGAAACCGGACTCAAACCGGACTAGACCGGCACAAACCGATTTTGAATGGCTCAAACCTGACTCAAACAGGAACAGACCAGCTCAAACAGGAACAGACCGGCTCAAACCTGCTCAAACCAGACCAGAACGGCTCAAACCGGCTCAAACCGGACCAGAACATCTCAAACCTTTTTTCACCGGCTCTAACCGGACTCATACGGGTTTTGACTGGATCAAAGCAGGCCAGACCGGCTCAAACCGGATTTGACTGGCTCAAATCGAATCCAATCGGACCTGACCGGCTCAAACTGGAAGCAAACTAGTTTGACCAGCTCAAACCAGATCAAACCACACCAGACCAGCTCTTAGACTGGCTCAAACCGATTTTGACCGGCTCAAACCGGGATCAAACCGGACCAGAGAGGCTCAAACAGGTTTTGACCGGCTCAAACCAGACCAGACCGGACCGGACCAGCTCAAACCTGTTTTGACCAGCTCAAAGCGGACCAGACCAGCTCAAACCGGTTTTGACCGGCTCAAATCGAACCAAATCATACCAGACCGGCTCAAACCGGATCAAACCGGATCAGACCAACTGAAAACGGATCAATCTGGACCAGACCGGCTAGACAGGTTCTAACCGGTTTTGCCCGGCTCAAACCGTAGCAAACCGGACCAGACTGGCTCAAACCGGATCAAACTAGACCAGACCGGCTCAAAATGGATCAATCTGGACCAGACCGGCTAGACCGGCTCAAAGCGGTTTTGAACAGCCCAAATCCGACCAGACCGGCTTAAACCGGACCATACTGACTCAAACCGGGTTTGACCAGCTCAAACCGGACTCAAACCACACCAGACAGGCTCAAACCGGTTTTGACTGGCTCAAACCAGACGAGACCAGCTCAAACCAGATGATACCGCACCAGAACGGATCTTAGACCGTTTCAAACCGGTTTTTCCATCTCAATACGGACCAGACCAGCTCAAATCGTATCAAACCGGAGCAGACTGGCTCAAACCGGTGCAAACCGGACCAGACCGACTCAAACCGGTTTTGACCGACTCAAACCAGGCTCAATGAAACCCCACCAGACCATCTCAAACCGGACCAGACCGGCTCAAACCGGTTTTGACCAGCTCAAACCGCACTCAAACCGGACCAGACTGGCTCAAACCGGTTTTCACCAGCTAAAACCAGACCAGAACGGACCAGACAGGCTCATACCTGTTTTGACCGTATTTGACCGGCTCATACGTGTTTAGACCGGCTAAAACCGAACCAGACCGGCTCAAACCGGTTTTGACTGCCTCAAACCGCACTCAAACCGGTTTTGAACGGATCAAACCGACCAGACCGGCTCAAACCGGATTTGACCAGCTTAAACCGGACTCAAACCGATTTTGACCGGATCAAACCGGACAAGACAAATTTAAATCGGTTTTGACTGTCTCGAACCGGACTCAAACCGGAACAGACTGGCTCAAACCGGCTCAAACCAGACCAGACCGGCTCAAACCAGATCAAACCGGACCAGACTGGCTCAAACCGGATTAGACCGGATCAAACTGCCGGATCAAACCGATTTTGACCAGCTCAAACCGGATTCAAACCGGTTTTAACCAGCTCAAATCGAATTAAACCGGACCAGACCGGCTCAAACCCGATGAAACCGGACCAGACCAGCTCAAAATGGATCAATGGGGAACAGACCGACTAGACAGGCTCAAACCGGGTTTGAGCAACTCAATCTGGACTCAAACCGGTTTTGACCAGCTCAAACCGTATCAAACTGGACCAGACTGTCTCAAGCCGGATCAAACCGGACCAGATCGGCTCCAACCGGATTAGACAGGATCAAACTGCCAGATCAAAACGGTTTTGACTGGCTCAAACCGGATTAGACCGGATCAAACCGGACTAGACCGGATCCAATGGGCTCAAACCGGACCAGACCAGAACAAACCGGATCAAACTGGTTTTGATGGCTCAAACCGGATCAAACCGGTTTTGACAGGCTCAAACCAGACCAGACCGGATCCAACTGGCTGAAACATGTTTAGACCGGATTACACTGGATCAAACCAGACCAGACCGGCTCAAACCTGTTTTGACCATATGAGACCGGCTCAAACTGGACCAGATGGGCTCAAACAGGTTTTTTACCGGCTCAAACCCGACGAGACCGGCTCAAGCCGGACCAGACTGGCTCAAACCGGTTTTGACCAACTCAAAGTGGGCCAGACAGGCTCAAACCGGATCAAACCGGACGAGACCAGCTGAAACCTGTTTTGACTGGCTCAAACCGGACTCAAACCTGTTTTGACCGGCTCAAACCAGACTCTAACCAGACCACACCGGCTCAAACCTGTTTTGACCGACTCAAACCGGACCAGACCGGCTCAAATCGGATCAAACCGGGCCAGACCGTCTCAAGTCAGCTCAAACCGGACTACACCGGCTCAAACTGGTTTTGACCGGTTCAAACCGGACCGGACTGACTCAAACCGGTTTTGACCGGCTCTAACCAGACCAGACCAGCTCAAACCGGTTTTGACTGGCTCAAACCAGACTCAAACGGGACCAGACAGGCTCAAACCTATTTTGACCGTATTAGACCGGTTCAAACAGGTTTTTACCAGATCAAACCGATCCAGAACAGGTTAAACTGGTTTCGACTGGCTGATCCCGGACTCAAACCGGTTTTGACCACATCAAACCGGACCAGACCGGCTAAAACCGGTTTTGAATGGCTCAAACCAGACTCAAACGTGTTTTGACCACATCAAACCGGACCAGACCGGCTCAAACCGATTTTGATGGGCTCAAACCAGACCAGACCGGCTCAAATCAGATCAAACCGGACCAGACCGGCTCAAACCAGTTTTGACCAGCTCAAACCGGACTCAAACCGGTTTTCACCAGCTCAAACCGTATCAAACCAGACCAGACCGACTCAAACCGGACTCAAACCGGTGATGACCTGCTCAAACTGGATCAAACCGCAACAGACCGGCTCTTAGACCGGCTCAAACCGGTTTTAACCGTCTCAATACTGACCAGACCGGCTCAAACCGGTTTTGACCAGCCCAAACCGGACTCAAACCGGACCAGACCGGCTCAAACCTGTTTTCACCGGCTAAAACAAGACCAGACCGCACCAGACAGGCTCATACCTGTTTTGACCATATTTGACCGGCTCACACCTGTTTCAACCCGCTAAAACCGAACCAGACCGGCTCAAACCGGTTTTGACAGGCTCAAACCGGACTCAAACCGGTTTTGACTGGATCAAACCGGACCAGATGGCTCAAACCGGATTTGACCCGCTTAAACCGGACTCAAACCGGTTTTGACCGGGTCAAACCTATCCAGACCGGATCAAAACGGTTTAGACGGGCTGAAACCGGACTCAAACCGGTTTTGACCGGATCAAAATGGACCGGACCGACTCGAACTGGTTTTGACCGGCTCAAACTGGACCAGACCGACTCAAACCGTATCAAAGCGGACCAGACCGAATCCAACCGGTTTTGACCGGCTCAAAGCGGACCAGACCAGCTCAAACCGGTATTTACCGGCTCAAATAGAATCAAACCAGACCTGACCGGCTCGAACCGGATGAAACCGGACAACACCGGCTCAAAACGAATCAATCCGGACCAGACCGGCTAGATTGACTCAAACCGGTTTTGACTGGCTCAATCCGGACTCAAACCGGTTTTCACCACCTCAAACCGTATCAAACCGGACCAGACTGTCTCAAACCAGATCAAACCGGAAGAGACATGCTCAAACTGGCTCAAAACGGACCACACGGACTCAAACCGCATCAAACCGGACCAGACCGACTCAAACGGGAACACTCCGAGCCAGACCTCCTAGACCAGTTCAAACCGGCTTTGACCGGCTAAAACCCGACTCAAACCGGTTTTGTCTAGCTCAAACTGAATCAATTCAGTATTCAGTTTTTGACCGTATTAGACTGGGTCAAACCGGTTTTTACCGGATCAAACCGGACCAGATTGGCTCAAAACGGTTTTGACCTGCTCAAACCGGACTCAAACCGGACCAGATCGGCTCAAACCGGTTTTCACCGGCTCAAATCTAAAGAAACCGGACCAGACCAGCTCAAACCGGATCAAACCACAGCAGACCAGCTCAAACCGGGTTTGAACAGCTCAAACTGGACAAGACGGGTTCAAACCGGTTTTGACCAGCTCAAACCAGACCAGACCGGCACAAACAGGACTCATACTGGACTCCAACCGGACCAGACCGGCTCAAACCTGTTTTGACTGGCTCAAACCGGACTCAAACCAAACCAGACCGGCTCTAATCAAACCAAACCGGACCAGACCGGCTCAAAACGGATAAATGCGGACCAGACCAGCTAGACAGGCTCAAACCGGTTTTGACAAGCTCAAACCTTATCAAACCGGACCAGACTGGCTCAAACCGGATCAAACCACAGCAGACCAGCTCAAAATGGATCAATCCGGACCAGAGGGGCTAGACTGGCTCAAACCGGTTTTGACTGGGTCAAACCGGATCAAACCAGATCAGACAGGCTCAAAACGGATCAATCTGGACCAGACCAGCTTGACCGGCTCAAACCAATTTTGACTGGCTCAAATCGTATCAAACCGGACCAGACTGGCTCAAACCGGATCAAACCGGACCAGACCGGCTCAAAATGGATCACTCCGGAAAGACTGGCTAGACGAGCTCCAACCGGTTTTCACCGGGTCAAACCATATCAAACCGGACCAGACTGGCTCAAAACGGTTCAAAACGGGCCACACGGACTCAAACCGCATCAAACTGGACCAGACCAGCTCAAACCGGATCAAACAGGACCAGAGCGGCTCAAACCGGACTCCAACCAGACCAGACCGGCTCAAACCGGATTTGACTAGCTCAAACCAGACCAGAATGGCTCACACGGATCAAACCAGACCAGACTGGCTCAAAAAGGTTCAAGACGGAAAACACGGACTCAAACCGCACCAAACCGGACCAGACCAACCCAAACCGGAACAAACCGGACCAGACCGGCTCAATCCGGACTCAAACCAGACCAGACCGGCTAAAACCGGTTTTGACCGGCTCAAACCGGACTCAAACGTGTTTTAACCCAATCAAACCGGAACAGACCGGCTCAAACCTGTTTTGACCCTCTCAAACCCAACCACACCGGCTCAAATCGGATCAAACAGGACCAGACCGGCTCAAAATGGATCACTCGGAAAGACTGGCTAGACGAGCTCAACCGGTTTTCACCGGTCAAACCATATCAAACCGGACCAGACTGGCTCAAAGCGGTTCAAACGGCCACACGGACTCAAACCGCATCAAACTGGACCAGACCAGCTCAAACCGGATCAAACAGGACCAGAGCGGCTCAAACCGGACTCCAACCAGACCAGACCGGCTCAAACCGGATTTGACTAGATCAAACCAGACCAGAATGGCTCACACGGATCAAACCAGACCAGACTGGCTCAAAAAGGTTCAAGACGGAAAACACGGACTCAAACCGCACCAAACCGGACCAGACCAACCCAAACCGGAACAAACCGGACCAGACCGTCTCAATCCGGACTCAAACCAGACCAGACCGGCTAAAACCGGTTTTGACCGGCTCAAACCGGACTCAAACGTGTTTTAACCCAATCAAACCGGAACAGACCGGCTCAAACCTGTTTTGACCCTCTCAAACCCAACCACACCGGCTCAAATCGGATCAAACAGGACCAGACCCATTCAAACCTGTTTTGAATGGCTCAAAATGGACTCAAACTGGAACAGACTGGCTCTAACCGTATTAGACCAGATCAAACCAGACTAGTCCGGATCCAACAGGCTCAAACTGGACCAGACCAACTCAAACCGGCTCAAACCGGACTCAAACAGGTTTTGACCAGCTCAAACGGGATCAAACCGCACCAGACCGGCTCTTAGACCGGGTCAAACTGGTTTCATCCATCTAAAACCGGACCAGACCGGGTCAAACCGGTTTTGACCGCCTCAAACTGCACTCAAACCGGACCACACCGGCTCGAACCAGTTTTCACCGGCTAAAACCAAACCAGAACGGACCAGACCGGCTCATACCTGTTGTCACCGTATTTGACTGGCTCATACCTGTTTAGACCGGCTAAAACCGAACCAGACTGGCTCAAACCGGTTTTGACTGTCTCAAACCGGACTCAAACCGGTTTTGACTGGATCAAACCAGACCAGACCGGCTCAAACCGGTTTTGACCGTCTCAAACCGGACTCAAACTGGAACAGAGCAGCTCAAACCAGCTCAAACCAGACCAGACCAGCTCAAACCAGGTCAAACCATACCAGACCGGCTAGACCGGCTCAAACCGGATTTGAGCGGCTCAATCTGGACTCAAACCGGTTTTGACCGGCTCAAACCATATCAAACCGGACAAGACTGTCTCAAGCCGGACCAAACCGCACGAGACCGGCTCAAACAGGCTCAAACTGGACTACACGGACTGAAACAGCATCAAACCCGACCAGACCAGCTCAAACCGGATGAATCCGGACCACACCGGCTAGACCGGCTAAAACCGGTTTTCACCATCTCAAACAGGACCAGACGGGTTCAAACACGTTTTGACCAGCTCAAACCATACGAGACCGGCTCAAACCAGACCAGACTGGCTCAAATCGGTTTTGACCAACTCAAAGCAGGCCAGACCGGCTCAAACCGAATCAGACCGGCTGAAACCGGTTTTGACCGGCTCAAACCGGACTAAAACCTGACCAGACCGGCTCAAACCGGATCAAACCCGAGCAGACCGGCTCAAACCGGACTCAAACCGGACCAGACTGGCTCAAACCGACCAGACCAGCTCAAACCGGTTTTGACCGGCTCAAACCATATCAAACCGGACAAGACTGTCTCAAGCCGGACCAAACCGCACGAGACCGGCTCAAACAGGCTCAAACTGGACTACACGGACTGAAACAGCATCAAACCGACCAGACCAGCTCAAACCGGATCAAACGGACCAGACCGGCTCAAACCGGACTCAAACCAGACCAGACCGGCTCAAACCGGTTTTGACTGGATCAAACCAGACCAGACTGGCTCAAACCGGATCAAACCGACCAGACCGGCTCAAACAGGCTCAAACTGGACTCAAACCGGACCAGACCGCCTCAAACCGGATCAAACCGACCAGACCGCTCAAACCGACCAGACCGGCTCAAACCAGACCAGCTCAAACCGGACTCAAACCAGACCAGACCGGCTAAAACCGGTTTTGACCGGCTCAAACTGGACTCAAACGTGTTTTAACCCAATCAAACCGAACAGACCGGCTCAAACCTGTTTTGACCCTCTCAAACCCAACCACACCGGCTCAAATCGGATCAAACAGGACCAGACCCATTCAAACCTGTTTTGAATGGCTCAAAACGGACGCAAACTGGAACAGACTGGCTCTAACCGTATTAGACCAGATCAAACCAGACTAGTCCAGATCCAACAGGCTCAAACTGACCAGACCAACTCAAACCGAACAGACCAACCGCTCAAATTTGACCAGCTCAAACGGGATCAAACCGCACCAGACCGGCTCTTAGACCGGTCAAACTGGTTTCATCCATCTAAAACCGGACCAGACCGGGTCAAACCGGTTTTGACCCTCAAACTGCACTCAAACCGACCACACCGGCTCGAACCAGTTTTCACCGCTAAAACCAAACCAGAACGGACCAGACCGCTCATACCTGTTGTCACCGTATTTGACTGGCTCATACCTGTTTAGACCGGCTAAAACCGAACCAGACTGGCTCAAACCGGTTTTGACTGTCTCAAACTCAAACTGGAACAGAGCAGCTCAAACCAGCTCAAACCAGACCAGACCAGCTCAAACCGACTCAAACAGGTTTTGACCAGCTCAAACGGGATCAAACCGCACCAGACCGCTCTTAGACCGGTCAAACCGGTTTCATCCATCTAAAACCGGACCAGACCGGTCAAACCGGTTTTGACCGCCTCAAACTGCACTCAAACCGGACCAGACCGCTCAAACCTGTTTTGACCGGCTCAAACCAGACCAGACCGCTCAAACCAGACCAGCTCAAACCAACTCAAACCAGACCAGACTGGCTCAAACCGGTTTTGACTGTCTCAAACCGGACTCAAACCGTTTTGACTGGATCAAACCAGACCAGACCGGCTCAAACCGGTTTTGACCGCTCAAACCGACTCAAACCGGACCAGACTGGCTCAAACCGACCAGACCAGCTCAAACCAGCTCAAACCAGCTCAAACCGACTCAAACCGGACCAGACTGGCTCAAACCGGATCAAACCGACCAGACCGGCTCAAACCGGACTCAAACCGACCAGACCGCTCAAACCGGACTCAAACCAGACCAGACCGGCTCAAACCGGATCAAACCGACCAGACCAGCTCAAACCGGCTCAAACCGGTTTTGACCAGCTCAAACCAACTCAAACCAGTTTTGAACAGATGAAACCGGACCAGACCGGCTCAAACCGGTTTTGACCGGATCAAACCGGATCAAACCGGACCAGACCGGCTCAAACCGGTTTTGACCGGCTCAAACCGACCAGACCGGCTCAAACCAGACTCAAACCGGACCAGAACGGCTCAAACCGGTTTTGACCGGCTCAAACCAGACTCAAACCGGACCAGACTGGCTCAAACCGGTTTTGACCGCTCAAACCGGACTCAAACCGGTTTTGACCGGATCAAACCAGACCAGACCGGCTCAAACCGGTTTTGACCGGCTCAAACCGGACTCAAACCGGACCAGACTGGCTCAAACCGGTTTTGACCAGCTCAAACTGGATCAAACCGCACCAGACCGGCTCAAACCGGTTTTGACTGGCTCAAACCGACTCAAACCGGACCAGACCGCTCAAACCAGCTCAAACCGGCTCAAACCGGTTTTGACCGCTCAAACCGGACTCAAACCGGACCAGACTGGCTGAAACCGGATCAAACCGACCAGACCGCTCAAACCGGACTCAAACCGACCAGACCGGCTCAAACCGGTTTTGACCGCTCAAACCGACCAGACCGCTCAAACCAGCTCAAACCTGAGCAGACCGGCTCAAACCAGGCCAGACCGGCTCAAACCGGTTTTGACCGGCTCAAACCGGACCAGAACGGCTCAAACCGGTTTTGACCAGCTCAAACCGGATCAAACCGGACCAGAACGGCTCAAACCGGTTTTGACCGCTCAAACCAGCTCAAACCGGTTTTGACCAGCTCAAACCAACTCAAACCAGCTCAAACCGGTTTTGACCAGCTCAAACCGACTCAAACCGGACCAGAACGGCTCAAACCGGTTTTGACCATCTCAAATCTAATCAAACTGGACCAGACAGGCTCAAACCGGATCAAACCAGACCAGACCGGCTCAAACCGGTTTTGACCGTCTCAAACCGACCAGACCGCTCAAACCTGTTTTGACCGTCTCAAACCGGACTCAAACCGACCAGACCGCTCAAACCGACTCAAACCGGACCAGACCGTCTCTAACCCGACCAGACCGGCTCAAACCAGCTCAAACCTGACCAGACCAGCTCAAACCGGTTTTGAACGGTTCAAACAAAATCGGATCGACTCAAACCGGTTTTGACCGGCTGAAACCGGACTCAAACCGGACCAGACCGGCTCAAACCTGTTTTGACCGGCTCAAACCCGACCAGACCAGCTCTAACCCTACCAGACCGGCTCAAACCAGCTCAAACCTGAGCAGACCGGCTCAAACCGGTTTTGAAGGGTTCAAATGAAATCGGATCGATTCAAACCGGTTTTCACCAGCTGAAACTGGACTCAAACCGGACCAGACCGTCTCAAACCTGTTGTGACCGGCTCAAACCGGACCAGACCGCCTCAGACCGGATCTATCCGGACCAGACCAGCTCAAACCGGCTCAAACCGGACTCAAACCAGAACGGACCAGACCGGCTCAAACCGGAATCACCCGGTTTTGACCGGATCAAACTGGATCAAACCGCACCAGACCGGCTCAAACCTGTTTTGACCGTATTAGACCGGCTCAAATCGGTTTTGACTGGCTCAAACAGAACCAGACCGGCTCAAACCGGTTTTGACTGGCTCAAACCGGATTCAAACCGGTTTTGACCGGCTCACACTCGACTCAAATGGGTTTTGACCAGATCAAACCGGACCAGTCCGGCTCAAACCGGTTTTGACCGGCTCAAACCAGACTCAAATCGGACCAGACCGGCTCAAACCGGTTTTGATCGGCTAAACCGGACCAGACCGCCTCAAACCGGATCAAAACGGACCAGAACGGCTCCAACTGGGTTTGACCGGGTCAAAGCGTACCAGACAGTCTCAAACCGGTTTTGACTGGCTCAAATCAAATTAAACTGGACCAGACAGGCTCATACCCGATGAAACCGGACCACACTGGCTCAAAATGGATCAATCCGGACCAGAACGGCTAGACCGGCTAAAACCGGTTTTGACCCCCTCAAACCAGACTCAAACAAGTTTTGACCGGATCAAACCGGATCAAACAGGACCAGACGGGCTCAAACTGGATCAAAGCGGACCAGACCGTCTCAAACCGGTTATGACCGTGTTAGACCGGCTCAAACCGGTTTCAACCTGCTCAAACCGGACCAGACTGGCTGAAACCGGATCAAACCGGACCAGAACGGCTCAAACCGGGTTTGACCGGCTCAAATCGAATCAAAGCGGCCCAGACCGTCTCAAACAGGATCAAACCGGACTCGAGTGGTTCAAACCGGATCAAACCAGACCAGACCGGCTCGAAACGGATCAAACCAGACCAGACCATCTCAAACCGGTTTCTACCGGCTCAAAACGAACTCAAACTTGTTTTGACCGGCTCAAACCGCACTCAAACCGGTTTTGACCAGCTCAAACCGGATATAACAGGACCAGATCGGCTGAAACCTCTTTTCACCGACTCAAACCAGACTCAAACCTGTTTTGACCGTCTCAAACCGGACTCTAACTGGACCAGACAGGCTCAAACCGGTTTTGACCGGCTCAAACCGGTCTGAAACGGGACTAGACTATCTCAAACCGGTTTTGACCAGCTCAAACGCGACCAGACCTGCTCAAACAGGACCTGACGGCTCAAAATGCTATTAACCGGCTCAAACCAGGCCAGACCGGCTCAAATAGGCTCAAACCGGACCCGACCGTCTCAAACCGTGTTTGACCCCCTCAAATCGAATCAAAGCGGCCCAGACCGTCTCAAACGGGTTCAATCTGGACTAGAGTGGTACAAAGCAGATCAAACCAGACTTGACCAGCTCAAACTGGATCAAACCAGACCAGACCATCTCAAGCCGGTTTCCACCGGCTCAAACCGGACTCAAACTTGTTTTGACCGGCTCAAACCGCACTCAAACCGATTTTGACCGGCTCAAACCAGATCAAACAGGACCAGACCGGCTGAAACCTGTTTTCACCAGCTCAAACCTGACTCAAACCTGTTTTGACCGTCTCAAACCGGACTCTAACCGGACCAGACAGGCTCAAACCGGTTTGGACCGGCTCAAACCGGTCTGAAACGGGACTCGACTATGTCAAACCGGTTTTGACCAGCTCAAACGCGACCAGACCTGCTCAAACAGGACACGACGGCTCAAAATGCTATTAACTGCTCAAACCAGGCCAGACCGCTCAAATAGGCTCAAACCGGACCCGACCGTCTCAAACCGTGTTTGACCCCTCAAATCGAATCAAAGCGGCCCAGACCGTCTCAAACGGGTTCAATCTGGACCAGAGTGGTACAAAGCAGATCAAACCAGACTTGACCAGCTCAAACTGGATCAAACCAGACCAGACCATCTCAAACCGGTTTCACCGGCTCAAACCGGACTCAAACTTGTTTTGAATGGCTCAAACCACACTCAAACCGGTTTTGACAGGCTCAAACCGGATCAAACAGGACCATACCGGCTGAAACCTGTTTTCACCGGCTCAAACCGGACTCAAAGCTGTTTCGACCATCCCAAACCGGACTCTAACCGGACCAGACAGGCTCAAACCGGTTTTAACCGGCTCAAATCGGACTCAAACTGGACCAGACTGGCTCAAACCGGTTTTGACCAGCTCAAACCGGACCAGACCAGCTCAAACCGGACCAGACCGGCTCAAACCGGTTTTAACCGGCTCAAACCAGGCCAGACCGGCTCAAATAGGCTCAAACCGGACCCGACCGTCTCAAACCGTGTTTGACCCCCTCAAATCGAATCAAAGCGGCCCAGACCGTCTCAAACGGGTTCAATCTGGACTAGAGTGGTACAAAGCAGATCAAACCAGACTTGACCAGCTCAAACTGGATCAAACCAGACCAGACCATCTCAAACCGGTTTCCACCGGCTCAAACCGGACTCAAACTTGTTTTGAATGGCTCAAACCACACTCAAACCGGTTTTGACAGGCTCAAACCGGATCAAACAGGACCATACCGGCTGAAACCTGTTTTCACCGGCTCAAACCGGACTCAAAGCTGTTTCGACCATCCCAAACCGGACTCTAACCGGACCAGACAGGCTCAAACCGGTTTTAACCGGCTCAAATCGGATCAAACTGGACCAGACCGGCTCAAGCCAGCTGAAACTGCACTAGACCGGATCAAACCGCTTTTGACAGACTCAAACCAGTTTTGACCGGCTCTAACCGGACCAGACCGGCTCAAACCGGTTTTTACTGGCTCAAACCAGACTGAAACGGGACCAGACAGGCTCAAACCTGTTTTGACCATATAAGACCGGCTCAAACCGGTTTTGAATGGATCAAACTGATCCAGACCAGCTCAAACCGGACTCAAACGTGTTTTGACCAGATGAAACCGGACCAGACTGGCTCAAACCGATTTTGACCGGCTCAAACCAGACCAGACCAGCTCAAATTGGATCAAACAGGACCAGACCGATTCAAACCAGGTTTGACCTACTCAAACCGGAGTCAAAGTGGAACAGACCGGCTCAAACCGGCTCAAACCAGACCAGACAGGCTCAAACCGGATCAAACCGGACCAGACTGGCTCAAACCGATTTTGACCGGCTCAAACCAGACCACACCGGCTCAAATCGGATCAAACAGGACCAGACCGATTCAAACCGCTTTTGAACGACTCAAACCGGACTCAAACTGGAACAGACCGGCTCAAACCGGCTCAAACCAGACCAGACCGGCTCAAACCAGATCAAACCGGACCAGACCGGCTCCAACCGGATTAGACTGGATCAAACTGCTGGATCAAACCGATTTTGACCGGCTCAAACCGGATTAGACCGGATCAAATCGGACTAGCCCGGATCCAACATACTCAAACCGGACCAGACCAGCTCAAACCGGCTCAAACTGGTGTTGACCAGCTCAAACTGGACCAAACCGCACCGGACCGGCTCTTAGACCGGATCAAACTGGTTTTAACTGTCTCAATACGGACCAGACCGGCTCAAACCAATTTGACCAGCTCAAATAGAATCAAACCGGACCTGACCGTCTCAAACCGGACTCAAACCGGTTTTGACTGGCTCAAACCAGATCAAACCGCACCAGACCGGCTCTTAGACTGGCTCAATCCGGTTTTAAGCACCTCAATACGGACCTGACCGGCTCAAACCAGTTTTGACCAACTCAAACCGGAATCAAACCAGACCAGACCGGCTCAAACAGGTTTTGACCGGCTCAAAGCAGACCAGACAGGACCAGACCGGCTCAAACCTGTTTTCACCAGCTCAACGTGGACCAGACCGCCTCAAACCAGTTTTGACCGGCTCAAGTTGAATCAAACCATACCAGTCGGCTCAAACCGGATCAAACCGCACCAGACCGGCTCAAAACGGATCAATCCGGACGAGACCAGCTAGACAGGCCAAACAGGATTTGACCGGCTCAAACCATATCAAATCGGAGCAGACTGGCTCCAAACAGATCAAACCGGACCAGACCGGCTCAAAATGGATCCATCCAGAACACACCGGCTCAAACCGACTCAAACCGGCTCAAACCAGACTCAAACCGGAACAGAGCAGACCGGCTCAAACCGGACTCAAACCGGTTTTGACCAGCTAAAAACAGGATCAAACTGCACCAGACTGGCTCCTAGACCGGCTCAAACTGGTTTTATCCGTCTCAATACGGACCAGACCGGCTCAAACCAATTTGACCAGCTCAAATAGAATCAAACCGACCTGACCGTCTCAAACGGACTCAAACCGGTTTTGACTGGCTCAAACCAGATCAAACCGCACCAGACCGGCTCTTAGACTGGCTCAATCCGGTTTTAAGCACCTCAATACGGACCTGACCGGCTCAAACCAGTTTTGACCAACTCAAACCGGAATCAAACCAGACCAGACCGGCTCAAACAGGTTTTGACCGGCTCAAAGCAGACCAGACAGGACCAGACCGGCTCAAACCTGTTTTCACCAGCTCAACGTGGACCAGACCGCCTCAAACCAGTTTTGACCGGCTCAAGTTGAATCAAACCATACCAGTCGGCTCAAACCGGATCAAACTGCACCAGACCGGCTCAAAACGGATCAATCCGGACGAGACCAGCTAGACAGGCCAAACAGGATTTGACCGGCTCAAACCATATCAAATCGGAGCAGACTGGCTCCAAACAGATCAAACCGGACCAGACCGGCTCAAAATGGATCCATCCAGAACACACCGGCTCAAACCGACTCAAACCGGCTCAAACCAGACTCAAACCGGAACAGAGCAGACCGGCTCAAACCGGACTCAAACCGGTTTTGACCAGCTAAAAACAGGATCAAACTGCACCAGACTGGCTCCTAGACCGGCTCAAACTGGTTTTATCCGTCTCAAACCAGACCAGACCGGCTCAAACCGGTTTGGACTGGTTCAAACCGGACTCAAACTGGACCAGACCGGCTCAAACCGGTTTTGACCGGCTGAAACCGGACTCAAACCGGACTAGACCGGCTCAAACCGATTTCAAACGGCTCAAACCGGACTCAAACAGGAACAGACCGGCTCAAACCGGCTCAAGCCAGACCAGACCGGCTCAAACCAGCTCAAACCGGACCAGAACATCTCAAACCGGTTTTCATGGGATCAAACCGGACTCATACGGGTTTTGACCAGATCAAACCAGGCCAGACCGGCTCAAACCGGTTTTGACCGGCTCAAAGCAGCTGAAACCGGACCAGACCGGGACAAACCGGACTCAAACGGGACTCAAACCAGGCCAGACCGGCTCAAACCGGTTTTGACCGGCTCAAACCAGACTCAAACTGGCCCAGACCGGTTCCAACCAGTTTTGACAGGCTCAAACTGGACTAAAACCGGACCAGACCGGCTCAAACTGGATCAAACCCGACCAGACCGGTTCCAACCGGTTTTGACAGGCTCAAACCGGACCAGACCGGCACAAACTGAACCGGACCGGCTGAAACCGGTTTTGACCGGCTCAAACCGGACTAAAACCGGTCCAGACCGGGTCAAATCGGTTTTGACCGTCTCAAACCATACCAGACCGGCTCAAACCGGATCAAACCCGACCAGACTGGCTCAAACCGGTTTTGACGGGCTCAAACCAACTCAAACCGGTCTTGACCGGATGAAACAGGACCAGACCGGCTCAAAACGGTTTTGACCTGCTCAAACCGGTCTCAAACCAGACCAGACCGGCTCAAACCGGATCAAACCACAGCAGACTTGCTCAAACCGGTTTTGACAGGCTCAAACCCGACCAGACCAGCTCTAACCCACCCAGACCAGCTCACACCAGCTCAAACCTGACCAGACGGGCTCAAACCGGTTTTGAACGTTTCAAACCGAACTGGACCGACTCAAACCGGTTTTGACCGGCTGAAACCAGACTCAAACCGGACCAGACCGGCTCAAACCTATTTTGACCATATTAGACCGGCTCAAACCGGACCGGACCGGCTCAAACCGGTTTTGATGGGCTCAAACCGGATTCAAACTGGAACGGAACAGAGCGGCTCAAACCGGACTGAATCCGGTTTTTACTGCCTCAAACCGGACTCAAATCCGAGCAGACCGGCTCAAACATGTTTTGACCGTATTAGACCGACTCAAACCAGTTTTGACTGGCTCAAACCGGAACGGACCAGACCGGCTCACAACGGACTCAAACATGTTTTGACTGGCTCCAACCGGATCAAACTGCACCAGACTGGCTCTTAGACTGGCTCAAACCGATTTTCACTGGCACTAACCGGGCCAGACCAGCTCAAATCGCATCAAACCGGACCACACCAGCTCAAGTCAGCTCAAACCGGACTAGTTCAGCTCAAATCGGTTTTGACCAGATCAAACCAGGCCAGACCGGCTTAGATCGGATCAAACATGACCAGACAGGCTCAAACCGGGTTTGACCGGCTCAAATCGAATCAAAGCAGCCCAGACCGTCTCAAACGGGATCAAACCGGACTAGAGCGGTTCAAACCGGATCAAACCAGACCAGACCGGCTCGAACCAGATCAAACCAGACCAGACCGTCTCAAACCGGTGTCCACCGTCTCAAACCGGACTCAAACTTGTTTTGACTGGCTCAAACCGCACTCAAACCTGTTTTGACTGGCTCAAACCGGATCAAAGAGGACCAGACCAGCTGAAACCTGTTTTCACCAGCTCAAACCGGACTCAAACCTGTTTCGACTGTCTCACACCGGACTCTAACCGGACCAAACAGGCTCAAACCGGTTTTGACCGGCACAAACCGGTCTGAAACGGGGCTAGACTGTCTCAAACCGGTTTTTACCAGCTCAAACGCGACCAGACCTGCTCAAACAGGACCCGACGGCTCAAACCGCTTTTCACGGGCTCAAACCGGGCCAGACCGGCTCAAATCGGATCAAACCGGACCAGACCAGCTCAAACCGGGTTTTACCGGCTCAAATCGAATCAAAGCGGCCCAGACCGCCTCAAACGGGATCAAACTGGACTAGAGCGTTTCAAACCGGATCAAACCAGACCAGACCGGCTGGAACCAGATCAAACCAGACCAGACCGTCTCAAACCGGTTTCCACTGGCTCAAACCGGACTCAAACTTGTTTTGACCGGCTCAAACTGCACTCAAACCGGTTTTGACCGGCTCAAACCAGATCAAACAGGACCAGACCGGCTGAAACCTGTTTTCACCGGCTCAAACCGGACACAAACCTGTTTCGACCCCCTCAAACTGGACTCTAACCGGACCAGACAGGCTCAAACCGGTTTTGACCGGATCAAACCGGTCTGAAATGGGACTAGACCGTCTCTAACCGGTTTTGACCAGCTCAAACGCGACCAGACCTGCTCAAACAGGACCCGATGACTCAAACAGCTTTTGACCGGCTCAAACCGGGCCAGACCGGCTCAAATCGCATCAAACCAGACCAGACTGGCTCAAGCCAGCTCTAACTGGACTAGACCAGCTCAAACCGGTTTTGACAGACTCAAACCGGTTTTGACAGGCTCTAACCGGACCAGACCGGCTCAAACGGGTGTTGACCGGCTCAAACCAGACTCAAACAGGACCAGACAGGCTCAAACCTGTTTTCACCATATTAGACCGGCTCAAACAGGTTTTGACTGGATTAAACCAAACCAGACCGGCTCAAACCGGACTCAAACGTGTTTTGACCAGATCAAACCGAACCAGACTGGCTCAAACCGATTTTGACCGGATCAAACCAGACCAGACCGGCTCAAATCGGATCAAACAGGACCAGACCAATTCAAACCGGTTTTGACCGACTCAAACTGGACTCAAACTGGAACAGACCGGCTCAAACTGGCTCAAACCAGACCAGACTGGCTCAAACCGGATCAAACCAGACCAGACCGGCTCAAACCGGTTTTGACCAGCTCAAACCGGTTTTGACTGGCTCAAACCGATTTTGACCGGCTCAAACTGGACTCAAACTGGAACAGACCGGCTCAAACTGGACTCAAACTTGTTTTGACCGGCTCAAACCAGATCAAACAGGACCAGACCGGCTGAAACCTGTTTTCACCGGCTCAAACTGGACTCAAACCGGTTTTGACTGGCTCAAACAGGACTCAAACCAGACCAGAACCTCTCAAACCGGTTTCCACTGGCTCAAACCAGACCAGACCGGCTCAAACCGGTTTTGACCAGCTCAAACCGGACTCAAACAGGACCAGACAGGCTCAAATCTGTTTTGACCGTATTAGACCAGCTCAAACCGGTTTTGACTGGCTCAAACCAGACCAGACCGCTCAAACCGGACTCAAACGTGTTTTGACCAGATCAAACCGGACCAGACCGGCTCAAACCGATTTTGACCGGATCAAACCAGACCAGACCGGCTCAAACCGGAACGGACCAAACTGGCTCAAACCAGACTCAAACTTGTTTTGACCGGCTCAAACCGGATTCCAACCGGAATGGAGCAGACTGGCTCACACCGGAATGAATCCGGTTTTACCGCCTCAAACCAGACTCAAATCCGAGCAGACCGGCTCAAACATGTTTTGAACGTATTCAACCGGCTCAAACAGGTTTTGACCAGCTCAAACCGGATCAGACCGTCACAAACCGGTCTCAAACCGGACTCAAACCAGACCAGACCGGCTCAAACCGGTTTTGACCAGCTCAAACCGGACTCAAACGGGTTTTGACCAGATCAAACCAGGCCAGACCGGCTCAAACCGATTTTGACCGGCTCAAATTGGACTCAAACCGCCAGACCGGCTCAAACCTGTTTTGACCAGGTCAAACTGGACTCAAACCTGTTTCGACTGTCTCACACCGGACTCTAACCGGACCAAACAGGCTCAAACCGGTTTTGACCGGCACAAACCGGTCTGAAACGGGCTAGACTGTCTCAAACCGGTTTTACCAGCTCAAACGCGACCAGACCTGCTCAAACAGGACCCGACGGCTCAAACCGCTTTTCACGGGCTCAAACCGGCCAGACCGGCTCAAATCGGATCAAACCGGACCAGACCAGCTCAAACCGGTTTTACCGCTCAAATCGAATCAAAGCGGCCCAGACCGCCTCAAACGGATCAAACTGGACTAGAGCGTTTCAAACCGGATCAAACCAGACCAGACCGGCTGGAACCAGATCAAACCAGACCAGACCGTCTCAAACCGGTTTCCACTGGCTCAAACCGGACTCAAACTTGTTTTGACCGGCTCAAACTGCACTCAAACCGGTTTTGACCGCTCAAACCAGATCAAACAGGACCAGACCGGCTGAAACCTGTTTTCACCGGCTCAAACCGGACACAAACCTGTTTCGACCCCCTCAAACTGGACTCTAACCGGACCAGACCGTCTCAAACCGGTTTGACTGGCTCAAACCAGACTCAAACAGGACCAGACAGGCTCAAACCGGTTTTGACCGCTCAAACCGGACCAGACCAGCTCAAACCGGACTCAAACAGGACCAGACCGGCTCAAACCGGTTTGACTGGCTCAAACCTGCTCAAACCGGACTCAAACCAGACCAGACCGCTCAAACCGGAATCAAACCGGACTAGACCGGCTCAAACCGGACTCAAACCAGACCAGACCGGCTCAAACCGGACCAGACCGCTCAAACCGGACCAGACCGGCTCAAACCGGTTTTCACTGGCTAAAACCAGACCAGACCGCTCAAACCGGTTTTGACCGGCTCAAACCTGCTCAAACCGGTTTTGACCGGCTCAAACCAGACTCAAACAGGACCAGACCGGCTCAAACCTGTTTTGACCGGCTCAAACCGGACGCAAACCGGTTTTGACCGGCTCAAACAGGACTCAAACCGGACCAGACCGGCTCAAACCGGTTTTGACCGGATCAAACCGGTTTTGACCGGCTCAAATTGGACTCAAACCGGCCAGACCGGCTCAAACCGGTTTTGACCGGCTCAAACCGACCAGACCGGCTCAAACCGGACCAGACTGTCTCAAACCGGTTTTGACCGGCTCAAACCGGCCAGACCGGCTCAAATCGGATCAAAGCAGACCACACCGGCTCAAGTCAGCTCAAACCGGACTAGACCGGCTCAAACCGGTTTTGACCGGCTCAAACCGGTTTTGACCAGCTCAAACCGGACTAGACCGGCTCAAACCGGTTTTGACCGGCTCAAACCAGACTAAACCGGACCAGAACCCTCAAACCTGTTTTGACCGTATTAGACCGGCTCAAACAGGTTTTGACCAGCTCAAACCGGATCAAACCGACCAGACCGGCTCAAACCGGACTCAAACGGGTTTGACCAGATCAAACCAGGCCAGACCGGCTCAAACCGATTTTGACCGGATCAAACCAGACCAGACCGGCTCAAATCGGATCAAAGCAGACCACACCGGCTCAAGTCAGCTCAAACCGGACTCAAACGGGTTTGACCGGATCAAACCGGACCAGACCGCTCAAACTGGACCGGACCGACTCAAACTGGTTTTGCCCGGCTCAAACTGGACCGGACCGACTCAAACTGGTTTTGCCCGGCTCAAACTGGACCGGACCAGATCAAACCGGTTTTGACCGCTCAAACCGGTTTTGACCGGATCAAACCGGTTTGACTGGCTCAAACCGATTTTGACCGGCTGAAACCAGATTAAGCGGGATCAAACTGGACTAGACCGGATCCATCAGGCTCAAACCGTACCAGACCGGCTCAAACCTGCTCAAACCGGACTCAAACAGGAACAGACCAGACCGGCTCAAACCGGACGCAAACCGGTTTTGACCGGCTCAAACCGGATTCCAACCGGAATGGAGCAGACTGGCTCACACCGGAATGAATCCGGTTTTTACCGCCTCAAACCAGACTCAAATCCGAGCAGACCGGCTCAAACATGTTTTGAACGTATTCAACCGGCTCAAACAGGTTTTGACCAGCTCAAACCGGATCAGACCGTCACAAACCGGTCTCAAACCGGACTCAAACCAGACCAGACCGGCTCAAACCGGTTTTGACCAGCTCAAACCGGACTCAAACGGGTTTTGACCAGATCAAACCAGGCCAGACCGGCTCAAACCGATTTTGACCGGCTCAAATTGGACTCAAACCGGCCAGACCGGCTCAAACCTGTTTTGACTGGCTCAAACAGGACTCAAACCGGACCAGACCGGCTCAAAATGGTTTTGACCGGCTCAAACCGGAACGGACCAAACTGGCTCAAAACAGACTAAACATGTTTTGACCGGCTCCAACCGGATCAAACTGCACCAGTCCGGCTCTTAGAGGGGCTCAAACCGGTTTTGACTGGCACAAACCGGGCCAGACCGGCTCAAATCGGATCAAAGCGGACCACACCGGCTCAAGTCAGCTCAAACCGGACTAGACCTGCTCAAATCGGTTTTGACCGGCTCAAACCGGACCAGACTGTCTCAAACCGGTTTTGACCGCTCAAACCGGACTCATACAGGACCAGACAGGCTCAAATCTGTTTTGACCGTATTAGACCGGCTCAAACCGGTTTTGACGGATCAAACCGAGCAGACCGGCTCAAACAGGTTTTGACCAGCTCAAACCGGACTCAAACGGTTTTGACCGGATCAAACCGAGCAGACCAGCTCAAACCGGACTCAAACCGGTTTTGACCGGCTCAAAACGGACTGAAACCGGACTAGACCTGCTCAAATCGGTTTTGACCGGCTCAAACCGGACGCAAACCGGTTTTGACCGCTCAAACCGGTTTTGCCCGGATCAAACCGATCCAGACCGGCTCAAACCGACGCAAACCGGTTTTGACAGGCTCAAACTGGACCGGACCGACTCAAACTGGTTTTGCCCGGCTCAAACTGGACCGGACCGGCTCAAACCGGTTTTGACCGTCTCAAACCAGATTCAACGCAGAACGGAATAGAGTGGCTCAAGCGAGACTGAAACCGATTTTTACCCCCTCAAACAAGACTCAAATCCGAGCAGACCAGCTCAAACATGTTTTGACCATATTAGACCGGCTCAAACTGGTTGTGACCGGCTCAAACCAGACTAAAACCGGACCAGAACCCCTCAAACCTGTTTTGACTGGCTCAAACCGGACTCAAACGGGTTTTGACCGGATCAAACCAGGCCAGTCTGGCTCAAACGGGTTTTGACCGGCTCAAACCGGAATCAAACCGGACTAGACCGGCTCTAACCAGTTTTGACCGTATGAGACTGACTAAAACCGAAGCAGACCGGCTCAAAACGGTTTTGAGCGGATTAAACCGGACTCAAACCGGTATTGACCGGATCAAACCGGACCAGACCGGATCAAACCGGTTTTCACCATCTCAAACCGGACCAGACCGGCTCAAACCGGTTTTGACCGGCTCAAACCGGGCCAGAGAAGCTCAAACCGGATCAAACCGAAACAGATCAGCTGAAACCTGTTTTGACCGGCTCAAACAGGACTTTAACCGGACCAGACCTGCTCAAACCGGTTTTGACCGGCTCAAAACGGACTGAAACCGGACTAGACCGGCTCAAACCGGTTTTTGCCAGCTCAAACGCGACCAGACCGGCTCATACAGGACCAGACCGGCTCAAACCAGTTTTGACTGGCTCAAACCGGGCCAGACCGGCTAAAATCGGATCAAACCGGACCACACCGGCTCAAGTCAGCTCAAACAGGGCTAGACCGGCTCAAACCTGTTTCGACTGGCTCAAATCAGACTCAAACAGGACCAGACTGGCTCAAACCGGTTTTCACTGGCTAAAACCAGACCAGACCGCACCATACAGGCTCAAACCTGTTTTGACCGTATTACACTGGCTAAAACCTAACCAGACCGGCTCAAACCAGTTTTGACAGGCTCAAACAGGACTCAAACCGGTTTTGACCGGAACAAACCGGACCAGATGGCTCAAATCGGATTTCACCAGCTAAAACCGGACTCAAACCAGTTTTGACCGGATCAAACCGGACCAGACCGGATCAAACTGCTTTTGACCGGCTCAAACCGGAATAAAAACGGACCAGACCGGCTCAAACTGGACCGGACCAGATCAAACCGGTTTTGACAGGCTCATACCGGAATCAAAACGGACCAGACCGGCTCAAACAGGTTTTGACCAGCTCAAACCAGATCAGACCAGACCAGACCAGCTCAAACCTGTTTTGACCGGCTCAAAGCGGACCAGACGGGCTCAAACCGGTTTTGACCGTCTCAAACCAGATCAAACTGCACCAGACAGGCTCAAACCTGTTGTGACGTGTTACACCGGCTCAAATCGATTTTGAGCAGCTCAAACCGAGCCACACTGGCTCAAACCGGTTTTGACCGGCTCAAACCTGATTTAAACCTGTTTTGACCGGCTCAAACCGGACCACACTGACTCAAACCGGTTTTGACTGGCTCACACCCGACTCCAAAGGGTTTCGACCGGATCAAACCGGACCGGACCGGCTCAAACCGGATAAAACCGCTTGTGACCGGCTCAAAGCAGAGAGACCGGAACAGATTGGCTCAAACTTGTTTTCACTGTTTTAGACCGGCTCAAACCGGTTTTGACCGGCTAAAACAGAACCAGACCGGCTCAAACCGGTTTTGACTGGCTGAAACCGGACTCAAACCAGTTTTGACCGGATCAAACAGAACCAGACCAGCTCGAACCAGTTTTGACAGGCTCAAACCCGAAGAAACCGAACCAGACCGGCTAAAACTGGTTTTGACTGGCTCAAACCAGACGAGACCGGCTCAAACCAGATCAGACCGGCTCAAACCGTCTCAAACCAGACCAGACGGGCTCAAACTGGATCAAACCGCACCAGACCGGCTCAAACAGATCAAATCGGAACAGACCGGCTCAAACCAGCTTTGATCATATTAGACAGGCTCAAACCAGTTTCCACCTGCTCAAACTGGACCAGACCGGCTCAACCCAGTTTTGAACGGCTCAAACTGGACCAGACCGGCACAAACCGATTTTGAGGGGCTCAAACCGGACCAGACCGGCTCAAATCCTATCAAACCGGAGCAGACCTATTCAAACCGGTTTTGACCGACTCAAACCGGACTCAAATCGGAACAGACCGGCTCAAACCGGCTCAAAAAGGACCAGAAGGGCTCAAACCACATCAAACCGGACCAGACCAGCTCAAACAGGATCAAACCAGACCAGACCAGCTCAAACCGGTTTTGACCGGCTCAAATCAGACTCCAACCGGTTTTGACCGGCTCAAACCAGATCAAACCGCATCAGACGGGCTCTTAGACCGGCTCAAACCAGTTTTAACCATCTCAATACGGACCAGACCGGCTCAAACCTCTTTTGATCGGCTCAAACCGGACTCCAATCGTACCAGACCAGATCAAACCGGTTTTGACTGGCTCAAACCAGAGAGACTGGACCAGACCAGCTGAAACTTGTTTTCACTGCATTAGACCGGCCCAAACCGGTTTTGACCGGCTAAAACAGAACCAGACCGGCTCAAACCGGTTTTGACCATCTTAAACCGGACTCAAAACGGTTTTGACCGGATCAAACCGGACCAGACCGGACCAGATTGGCTCAAATCGGATCAAACCGGAGCAGACCGGCACAAACTGTTTTCACCAGCTCAAACCGTACAAGACCGGCTCACACAGGCTGAAACCGGACCAGCCGGGCTCAAACCGGATCAAACCGCATCACACCGGCTCTTAGACCGGCTTAAACCGGTTTAAACCGTCTCACTGCAGACCAGACCGGCTCAAACCTGTTTTGACTGGCTCAAAGCGGACTCAAACCGGACCAGACCGGCTCAAACCGGTTGTGATCAGCTAAACCGGACCAGACCGGCTCAAAGCGGATCAAACCGGACCAGAACGGCTCCAACCAGTTTTGACCGGGTCAAAGCATACCAGACAGGCTCAAACCGGTTTTGACCATCTTAGACCGGCTCAAACCGGTTTCAACCGTACTCTAACCGGACCAGACAGGCTCAAACCGGTTTTGACCAGCTCAAACCGGTCTGAAACGGGACTAGACCATCTCAAACCGGTTTTGACCAGCTGAAATGCGACCAGACCTGCTCAAACAGGACCCGACGGCTCAAACTGCTTTTGACCGGCTCATACCGGGCCAGACCGGCTCAAATCGGATCAAACCGGACCAGACTGGCTCAATCCAGCTCAAACTGGACTAGACCGGCTCAAACCAGTTTTGACAGTGTCAAACCAGTTTTGACCGGCTCTAACCGGACCAGACTGGCTCAAACCGGTTTTGACTGGCTCAAACCAGACTCAAACTGGACCAGACAGGCTCTAAGCTGTTTTCACCGTATTAGACTGGCTCAAACCGGGTTTGACTGGATGAAACCGAACCAGACCGGCTCAAACCGGACTCAAACGTGTTTTGACCAGATCACACCGAACCAGACCTGCTCAAACCGATTTTGACCGGCTCAAACCAGACCAGACTGGCTCAAATCGGATCAAACAGGACCAGACCAATTCATACCGGTTTTGACCAACTCAAACCGGCTCAAACTGGAACAGACCGGCTCAAACCGGCTCAAACCGGACCAGACCGGCTCAAACCGGATCAAACCGCACCAGACCAACTCTTAGACTGGCTCAAACCGGTTTTGACCGGCTCAAACTGGAACAGACCGGCTCAAACCGGCTCAAACCGGTTTTGACTGGCTCAAACCAGACTCAAACTGGACCAGACCGGCTCAAACCGGTTTTGACCAGCTCAAACACGACGAGACCGGCTCTAACCAGACCAGACCGGCTCAAACCAGACCAGACTGGCTCAAACCGGTTTTGACCGGCTCAAACCAGACCAGACTGGCTCAAACCGGTTTTGACCATCTTAGACCGGCTCAAACCGGTTTCAACCGTACTCTAACCGGACCAGACAGGCTCAAACCGGTTTTGACCGGCTCAAACCGGTCTGAAACGGGACTAGACCATCTCAAACCGGTTTTGACCAGCTGAAACGCGACCAGACCTGCTCAAACAGGACCCGACGGCTCAAACTGCTTTTGACCGGCTCATACCGGGCCAGACCGGCTCAAATCGGATCAAACCGGACCAGACTGGCTCAATCCAGCTCAAACTGGACTAGACCGGCTCAAACCAGTTTTGACAGTGTCAAACCAGTTTTGACCGGCTCTAACCGGACCAGACTGGCTCAAACCGGTTTTGACTGGCTCAAACCAGACTCAAACTGGACCAGACAGGCTCTAAGCTGTTTTCACCGTATTAGACTGGCTCAAACCGGGTTTGACTGGATGAAACCGAACCAGACCGGCTCAAACCGGACTCAAACGTGTTTTGACCAGATCACACTGAACCAGACCTGCTCAAACCGATTTTGACCGGCTCAAACCAGACCAGACTGGCTCAAATCGGATCAAACAGGACCAGACCAATTCATACCGGTTTTGACCAACTCAAACCGGGCTCAAACTGGAACAGACCGGCTCAAACCGGCTCAAACCGGACTCAAACCAGAACGGACCAGACCGGCTCAAACCGGACGCAAACCGGTTTTGACCGGCTCAAACCGGATTCAAACTTGAACGGAACAGAACGGCTCAAACCGGACTGAATCCGGTTTTTACCGCCACAAACCGGACTCAAATCCGAGCAGACCAGCTCAAACGTGTTTTGACCGTATTAGACCGGCTCAAATCGGTTTTCAGCGGCTCAAACCGGAACGGACCAGACCGGATCAAAACGGACTCAAATATGTTTTGACCGCCTCCAACCGGATCAAACCACACCAGACCGGCGCTTAGACTGGCTCAAACCGGTTTTAACCGTCTCATTACGGACCAGTCAGTGTCTACCAGGTTTTGAGCGGCTCAAACTGGACACAAACTGGACCAGATCGGCTATAACCGGTTAGAACCGGCTCAAACCAGTCCAGACCTGCTAAAACCGGATCAAACCGGACTAGAACGCCTCAAACCAGTTTTGACCGGCTCAAACCATAGTCAAATGAGTTTTGAGCAGATCAAACCAGGCCAGACCGGCTCAAACCGGTTTTGACCGGCTCAAACCAGACTCAAACCGGACCAGACCGGCTCAAACCGGTTTTGACCGGCTCAAACTGGACTCAATCCGGACTAGACCGGCTCAAACCGGCTTTGAACGGCTGAAACCGGACTCAAACAGGAACAGACCGGCTCAAACCAGCTCAAGCCAGACCAGATCGGCTCAAACCGACTCAAACGGGACCAGAACGTCTCAAACCGGTTTTTACCAGCTCAAACCGGACCCATAAGGGTTTTGACCGGATGAAACCGGACCAGACCGGCTCAAACCGGTTTTGACCGGCTCAAATCTAATCAAACGAGACCAGACCAGCTCAAACCGGATCAATCCGCATCAGACCGGCTCAAACCGGTTTTGACCAACACAAACCAGACGAGACGGGCTCAAATCGGTTTTGACCAGCTCAAACACGACGAGACCGGCTCTAACCAGACCAGACCGGCTCAAACCAGCTCAAACGTGACGAGAACCGCTGAAACCAGTTTTGAACGGTTGAAACCGAACCGGACTGACTCAAACCGGTTTTGACTGGCTCAAACCGGGCCAGATAGGCTCAAACCGGATCAAACCGGACCAGAGCGGCTGAAACCTGTTTTGACCGCTCAAACCGGACTCAAACCGACCAGACCGGCTCAAACAGGTTTTGACCGGCTCAAACCGGCTCAAACCGGTTTTCACCGGCTCAAACCGGATCAAACCGACCAGACCGGCTCAAACCAGACTCAAACCGGTTTTGACCGCTCAAACCGGATCAAACCGCACCAGACCAACTCTTAGACTGGCTCAAATCGGTTTTGACCGGCTCAAACGGACCAGACCGGCTCAAACCAGTTTTGACCGGCTCAAACTGGACTCAATCCGGACTAGACCGGCTCAAACCGGTTTTGACCGGCTCAAACCAGTCCAGACCTGCTAAAACCGGATCAAACCGGACCAGAACGGCTCAAACCAGTTTTGACCGGCTCAAACCATAGTCAAATGAGTTTTGAGCAGATCAAACCAGGCCAGACCGCTCAAACCGGTTTTGACCGGCTCAAACCAGACTCAAACCGGACCAGACCGGCTCAAACCGGTTTTGACCGCTCAAACTGGACTCAATCCGGACTAGACCGGCTCAAACCGGCTTTGAACGGCTGAAACCGGACTCAAACAGGAACAGACCGGCTCAAACCAGCTCAAGCCAGACCAGATCGGCTCAAACCGACTCAAACGGGACCAGAACGTCTCAAACCGGTTTTACCAGCTCAAACCGGACCCATAAGGGTTTTGACGGATGAAACCGACCAGACCGCTCAAACCGGTTTTGACCGCTCAAATCTAATCAAACGAGACCAGACCAGCTCAAACCGGATCAATCCGCATCAGACCGCTCAAACCGGTTTTGACCAACACAAACCAGACGAGACGGCTCAAACCGGTTTTGACCATCTCAAACACGACGAGACCGGCTCTAACCAGACCAGACCGGCTCAAACCAGCTCAAACGTGACGAGAACCGCTGAAACCAGTTTTGAACGGTTGAAACCGAACCGACTGACTCAAACCGGTTTTGACTGGCTCAAACCGGCCAGATAGGCTCAACCGGATCAAACCGGACCAGAGCGGCTGAAACCTGTTTTGACCAGCTGAAACCGGACTCTAACCTGTTTTGATCGGCTCAAACCAGATTCTGACTGGACCAGACCGTCTCAAACCGGTTTTGACCGCTCAAATCGGACTGAAACCGACTAGACGAGCTCAAAATGGTTTTGACCGGCTCAAACGCGACCAGACCAGCTCAAACAGGACCACACTGTCTCAAACCGGTTTTGACTGGCACAAACCGTCCAGAGCAGCTAAAATCGGATCAAACTGGTCCACACCGGCTCAAGTCAGCTCAAACCGGTCTAGTTCGGCTCAAACCGGTTTCGACCGCTCAAACTGGACCAGAACGGCTCAAACCGGTTTTGACCAGCCTAAACCCGACCAGACCAGCTCTAACCCGACCAGAACGGCTCAAACCAGCTAAAATCTGACCAGACCGGTTAAAATCGGTTTTGAACACTTCAAACCAAACCGACCCGACACAAACCGGTTTTGACCGTCTTAAACCGGACACAAAACCCATTTGGACTGGCTCAAACTGGGTCAGACTGCTCAAACCTCTTTGACCGGCTCAAACCGGATCAAACCGACCAGACCGCTCAAACCGAAGCAAACATGTTTTGACCAGCTCAAACCAGATCAAACCGCACCAGACCAACTCTTAGACTGGCTCAAATCGGTTTTGACCGGCTCAAACCGGATCAAACTGGACCAGACCGCTCAAACAGGTTTTGACCGCTCAAACCAGACCAGACCGACCGAGCTGCTCAAACCTGTTTTGACCGCTCAAACGGACCAGACCGCCTCAAACCGGTTTTGACCGGCTGAAATCGGATGAAACCATGCCAGACCGGTTCCAACCGGATCAAACCAGATCAGACCGGCTGAAAATGGATCAATCCGGATCACCCCAGCTAGACAGCCTCGAACCGGTTTTGACCGACTCAAACCGGTTTTGACCGCTGAAACCAGGCTCAATGAAACCCGACCATACCGCTCAAACTGACCAGACCGCTCACCGGATCAAACCGAACCAGAACGGCTCAAACCAGTTTTGACTGGCTCAAACCAAAGTCAAACGGGTTTTGACCAGATCAAACCAGGCCAGACCGGCTCAAACCGGTTTTGACTGGCTCAAACCGCCAGATAGGCTCAACCGGATCAAACCGACCAGACCGGCTCAAACCGGATTTGACCGGCTGAAACCAGACTCAAACCGGACTAGACCGCTCAAACCGGCTTTGAACGGCTGAAACCGGACTCAAACAGGAACAGACCGGCTCAAACCAGCTCAAGCCAGACCAGATCGGCTCAAACCGACTCAAACGGGACCAGAACGTCTCAAACCGGTTTTACCAGCTCAAACCGGACCCATAAGGGTTTTGACGGATGAAACCGACCAGACCGGCTCAAACCGGTTTTGACCGCTCAAATCTAATCAAACGAGACCAGACCAGCTCAAACCGGATCAATCCGCATCAGACCGCTCAAACCGGTTTTGACCAACACAAACCAGACGAGACGGCTCAAACCGGTTTTGACCATCTCAAACACGACGAGACCGGCTCTAACCAGACCAGACCGGCTCAAACCGGCTCAAACGTGACGAGAACCGCTGAAACCAGTTTTGAACGGTTGAAACCGAACCGGACTGACTCAAACCGGTTTTGACTGGCTCAAACCGGGCCAGATAGGCTCAACCCGGATCAAACCGGACCAGAGCGGCTGAAACCTGTTTTGACCAGCTGAAACCGGACTCTAACCTGTTTTGATCGGCTCAAACCAGATTCTGACTGGACCAGACCGTCTCAAACCGGTTTTGACCGGCTCAAATCGGACTGAAACCGGACTAGACGAGCTCAAAATGGTTTTGACCGGCTCAAACGCGACCAGACCAGCTCAAACAGGACCACACTGTCTCAAACCGGTTTTGACTGGCACAAACCGTCCAGAGCAGCTAAAATCGGATCAAACTGGTCCACACCGGCTCAAGTCAGCTCAAACCGGTCTAGTTCGGCTCAAACCGGTTTCGACCGGCTCAAACTGGACCAGAACGGCTCAAACCGGTTTTGACCAGCCTAAACCCGACCAGACCAGCTCTAACCCGACCAGAACGGCTCAAACCAGCTAAAATCTGACCAGACCGGTTAAAATCGGTTTTGAACACTTCAAACCAAACCGACCCGACACAAACCGGTTTTGACCGTCTTAAACCGGACACAAAACCCATTTGGACTGGCTCAAACTGGGTCAGACCGGCTCAAACCTCTTTTGACCGGCTCAAATCGAATCCAACCGGACCTGACCGGCTCAAACCGGAAGCAAACATGTTTTGACCAGCTCAAACCAGATCAAACCGCACCAGACCAACTCTTAGACTGGCTCAAATCGGTTTTGACCGGCTCAAACCCGGATCAAACTGGACCAGACCGGCTCAAACAGGTTTTGACCGGCTCAAACCAGACCAGACCGGACCGGAGCTGCTCAAACCTGTTTTGACCGGCTCAAAACGGACCAGACCGCCTCAAACCGGTTTTGACCGGCTGAAATCGGATGAAACCATGCCAGACCGGTTCCAACCGGATCAAACCAGATCAGACCGGCTGAAAATGGATCAATCCGGATCACCCCAGCTAGACAGCCTCGAACCGGTTTTGACCGACTCAAACCGGTTTTGACCGGCTGAAACCAGGCTCAATGAAACCCGACCATACCGGCTCAAACCGGACCAGACCGGCTCACCGGATCAAACCGAACCAGAACGGCTCAAACCAGTTTTGACTGGCTCAAACCAAAGTCAAACGGGTTTTGACCAGATCAAACCAGGCCAGACCGGCTCAAACCGGTTTTGACCGGCTCAAACCGGACTCAAACCGGACCAGAACGGCTCAAACCGGATTTGACCGGCTGAAACCAGACTCAAACCGGACTAGACCGGCTCAAACTGGTTTTGAACGTCTCAAACAGGACTCAAACGGGAACAGGCCAGCTCTAACAGGAACAGACCGGCTCAAACCGGCTCAAACCAGACCAGACAGGCTCCAACCGGCTCAAACCGGACCAGAATATCTCAAACCGGTTTTCACCGGCTCAAACCGGACTCTTACGGGTTTTGACCGGATGAAACCAGACCAGACCGGCTCAAACCGGTTTTGACCGGCTCAAACTCGACTCAAGCCGGACTCAAACCGGACCAGACCGGCTCAAACCCGTTTTTACCGGCTCAAACCGGACTCAAACGGGTTTTGACCAGATCAAACCAAGCCATACCGTCTCAAACCTATTTTGACCGGCTCAAACCAGACCAGACCGGCTCAAACCGGATCAAACCGGACCAGACCAGCCCCAACCGGATTAGACTGGATCAAACTGCTGGATCAAACCGATTTTGACCGGCTCAAACTGGATTAAACAGGATCAAACTGGACTAGACCGGATCCATCAGGCTCAAACCGGACCAGACCGGCTCAAACCGGCTCAAATGGGACTAAAACCCGAACGGACCAGACCGGCTCAAACTGGACGCAAACAGGTTTTTACCAGCTCAAACCGGATCAAACCGCACCAGACCGGCTCTTAGACCGGCTCAAACCAGTTTTAATGATCCCAATACGGACAAGACCCGCTCAAACTGGATTTGTCTGGCTTAAATCGAATCCAACCGGACCTGACCGGCTCAAACCGGAAGCAAACCAGTTTTGACCAGCTCAAACCGGATCAAACCACACCAGACCAACTCTTAGACTGGCTCAAAAGGGCTTTGACCGGCTCAAATCCGGATCAAACCGGACCAGACCGGCTCAAACAGGTTTTGACCGGCTCAAACCAGACCAGACCGGACCAGACCGGCTCAAACCTGTTTTGACCGGCTCAAAGCGGACCAGACCGCCTCAAACCGGTTTTGACCGGCTGAAATCAGATCAAACCATACCAAACCGGTTCAAACCGGATAAAACCGTATCAGACCGACTGAAAACGGATCAATCCGGATCAGACTGGCTAGACAGGCTCAAACCAGTTTTGACCAGCTCAAACCGTAGCAAACCAGGCCAGATAGTCTCAAATCGCATCAAACAGGACCAGACCGGCTCAAAATGGATCAATCCAGACCAGACCAGCTAGACCGGCTCAAAGCGATTTGGACCAGCCCAAATCCGACCAGACCAGCTTAAACTGGACCTTACTGGCTCAAACCATGTTTGACCGGCTCATACCAGAGTCAAACCGAACCAGACAGGCTCAAACCAGCTTTGACCGGCTCAAACCGGACGAGTCCGGCTCAAACCGGATCATACCGGACCACACCGGAACTTAGACCGTCTCAAACCGGTTTTTCCGTCTCAATACGGACCAGACCGGCTCAAATCGTATCAATCCGGAGCAGACTGGCTCAAACCGGTGCAAACCAGACCAGACTGACCCAAACTGGTTTTGACCGGCTGAAACCAGGCTCAATGAAACTCGACGATACCGTCTCAAACTGGACCAGACCGGCTCAAAATGGATCAAACCGAACCAGAACGGCTCAAACCAGTTTTGACTGGCTCAAACCAAAGTCAAACGGGTTTTGACCAGATCAAACCAGGCCAGACCGGCTCAAACCGGTTTTACCGGCTCAAACCGGACTCAAACCGGACCAGACCGGCTCAAACCTGTTTTGACCGCTCAAACCGGACTCAAACCGGACCAGACCGGCTCAAACCGGATTTGACCGGCTGAAACCAGACTCAAACCGGACTAGACCGGCTCAAACCGGATCAAACTGGACCAGACCGGCTCAAACAGGTTTTGACCGCTCAAACCAGACCAGACCGACCGGAGCTGCTCAAACCTGTTTTGACCGGCTCAAACGGACCAGACCGCCTCAAACCGGTTTTGACCGGCTGAAATCGGATGAAACCATGCCAGACCGGTTCCAACCGGATCAAACCAGATCAGACCGGCTGAAAATGGATCAATCCGGATCACCCCAGCTAGACAGCCTCGAACCGGTTTTGACCGACTCAAACCGGTTTTGACCGGCTGAAACCAGGCTCAATGAAACCCGACCATACCGGCTCAAACCGACCAGACCGCTCAAACCGGATCAAACCGAACCAGAACGGCTCAAACCAGTTTTGACTGGCTCAAACCAAAGTCAAACGGGTTTTGACCAGATCAAACCAGGCCAGACCGGCTCAAACCGGTTTTGACCGGCTCAAACCGGACTCAAACCGGACCAGAACGGCTCAAACCGGATTTGACCGGCTGAAACCAGACTCAAACCGGACTAGACCGGCTCAAACTGGTTTTGAACGTCTCAAACAGGACTCAAACGGGAACAGGCCAGCTCTAACAGGAACAGACCGGCTCAAACCGGCTCAAACCAGACCAGACAGGCTCCAACCGCTCAAACCGACCAGAATATCTCAAACCGGTTTTCACCGGCTCAAACCGGACTCTTACGGGTTTTGACCGGATGAAACCAGACCAGACCGCTCAAACCGGTTTTGACCGCTCAAACTCGACTCAAGCCGGACTCAAACTGGACCAGACCGCTCAAACCCGTTTTACCGGCTCAAACCGGACTCAAACGGGTTTTGACCAGATCAAACCAAGCCATACCGTCTCAAACCTATTTTGACCGGCTCAAACCAGACCAGACCGGCTCAAACCGGATCAAACCGGACCAGACCAGCCCCAACCGGATTAGACTGGATCAAACTGCTGGATCAAACCGATTTTGACCGGCTCAAACTGGATTAAACAGGATCAAACTGGACTAGACCGGATCCATCAGGCTCAAACCGGACCAGACCGGCTCAAACCGGCTCAAATGGGACTAAAACCCGAACGGACCAGACCGCTCAAACTGGACGCAAACAGGTTTTTACCAGCTCAAACCGGATCAAACCGCACCAGACCGGCTCTTAGACCGGCTCAAACCAGTTTTAATGATCCCAATACGGACAAGACCCGCTCAAACTGGATTTGTCTGGCTTAAATCGAATCCAACCGGACCTGACCGGCTCAAACCGGAAGCAAACCAGTTTTGACCAGCTCAAACCGGATCAAACCGCACCAGACCAACTCTTAGACTGGCTCAAAAGGGCTTTGACCGGCTCAAATCCGGATCAAACCGGACCAGACCGGCTCAAACAGGTTTTGACCGGCTCAAACCAGACCAGACCGGACCAGACCGGCTCAAACCTGTTTTGACCGGCTCAAAGCGGACCAGACCACCTCAAACCGGTTTTGACCGGCTGAAATCAGATCAAACCATACCAAACCGGTTCAAACCGGATAAAACCGTATCAGACCGACTGAAAACGGATCAATCCGGATCAGACTGGCTAGACAGGCTCAAACCAGTTTTGACCAGCTCAAACCGTAGCAAACCAGGCCAGATAGTCTCAAATCGCATCAAACAGGACCAGACCGGCTCAAAATGGATCAATCCAGACCAGACCAGCTAGACCGGCTCAAAGCGATTTGGACCAGCCCAAATCCGACCAGACCAGCTTAAACTGGACCTTACTGGCTCAAACCATGTTTGACCGGCTCATACCAGAGTCAAACCGAACCAGACAGGCTCAAACCAGCTTTGACCGGCTCAAACCGGACGAGTCCGGCTCAAACCGGATCATACCGGACCACACCGGAACTTAGACCGTCTCAAACCGGTTTTTCCATCTCAATACGGACCAGAGCGGCTCAAATCGTATCAATCCGGAGCAGACTGGCTCAAACCGGTGCAAACCAGACCAGACTGACCCAAACTGGTTTTGACCGGCTGAAACCAGGCTCAATGAAACCCGACGATACCGTCTCAAACTGGACCAGACCGGCTCAAAATGGATCAAACCGAACCAGAAAGGCTCAAACCAGTTTTCACTGGCTCAAATCAGAGTCCAACGGGTTTTGACCAGATCAAACCAGGCCAGACTGGCTCAAACCGGTTTTGACCGGCTCAAACCAGACTCAAACCGGACCAGACCGGCTCAAACCTGTTTTGACTGCCTCATACCGGACTCAAACCGGACCAGACCGGCTCAAACCAGATATGACCGGCTGAAACCAGACTCAAACCAGACTAGACCGGCTCAAACCGGTTTTGAACGGCTCAAACCAGACTCAAACAGGAACAGACCGGCTCAAACAGGAACAGACTGGCTCAAACCGGCTCAAACCAGACCAGACAGGCTCA
This sequence comes from Erythrocebus patas, assembly GCA_023783455.1. Taxonomy (NCBI): domain Eukaryota; kingdom Metazoa; phylum Chordata; class Mammalia; order Primates; family Cercopithecidae; genus Erythrocebus; species Erythrocebus patas. Next base: position 143,751 of record JAKFHT010004385.1, read on the forward strand.
AACCGGCACAAACCGGAGCAGAACATGTCAAACCGGTTTTCACCGCTCAAACCAGACTCATACGGATTTTCACTGGGTCAAACCAGGCCAGACTGGCTCAAAACGGTTTTGAGTGGCTGAAACCGGACTCAAACCGGCCCAGACCGGTTCCAACCGGTTTTGACAGGCTCAAACCGGACCAGACCTGCGCAAACCGAACCAGACCGGCTCAAACCGATTTTGACCGCTCAAACCGATTCAAACCGAACGGAACAGACCGGCTCAAACCGGTTTTGACCGGCTGAAACCAGACTCAAACCGGACCAGACCGGCTCAAACCGACCAGACCGGCTCAAACCGGTTTTGACTGGCTCAAACCGACTCAAACCAGTTTTGACCGGATGAAACCGGACCAGACCGGCTCAAAACGGTTTTGACCTGCCCAAACCGGTCTCAAACCGGATCAGATCGGCTAAAACCGGTTTTGACCGTCTCAAATCTAATCAAACCGGACCAGACTGGCTCAAACCGGATCAAACCGCCGCAGAACGGCTCAAACCGGTTTTGACCATCTCAAACCGGATGAGACAGGCTCAAACCGGTTTTGACCGGCTCAAACCCGACCAGATCGGCTCTAACCCGACCAGACCGGCTCAAACCAGCTAAAACCTGACCAGACCGGCTCAAATCGGTTTTGAACGGTTCAAACGGAACCAGATCGACTCAAACCGGTTTTGACCGGCTGAAACTGGATTCAAACCAGACCAGACCGGCTCAAACCTATTTTGACCATATTAGACCGGCTCAAACCGGTTTTGGCCATCTCAAACCGAACCAGACCGGCTCAAACCGGTTATGATCGGCTTAAACCGGACTCAAACCGGGTTTGCCCAGCTCAAACCGGACCAGACCGACTCGAACCAGTTTTGACGGGTTCAAACCGGACCGGACCGACTCGAACTGGTTTTGCACGGCTCAAACCGGATAGGACCGGCTCAAACCGGTATTGACCGGCTCAAACCGGATTCAAACCGGAACGGAACAGACCGGCTCAAGCCGGACTGAAACCGATTTTTACCACCTCAAACCGGACTCAAATCCGAGCAGACCAGCTCAAACATGTTTTTACCGTATTAGACCGGCTCAAACCGATTTTGACCGCCACAAACCAGACGAGACAGGGTCAAACTGGCTTTGACCGGCTCAAGCCGGACCAGACCGGCACAAAGCGGACTCAAACCAGACTCAAACCGGACCAGACCGGCTAAAACCGGTTTGAAACGGCTCAAACCCGACCAGACCGGCTCAAACCGGATCAAACCGGACTAGAACTGCTCAAACCCGTTTTGACCAGCTCAAACCAGAGTCAAACGGGTTTTGACCAGATCAAACCAGGCCAGAACGGCTCAAACCGGTTTTGACCGGCTCAAACCGGACTCAAACCAGACCAGACTGGTTCAAACTTGTTTTGACTGGCTCAAACCGGACTCAAACCGGACCAGACCAGCTCAAACCGGTTTTGACTGGCTGAAACCAGACTCAATCCGGACTAGACCGGCTCAAACCGGCTTTGAACGGCTCAAACCGCACTCAAACAGGAACAGACTGGCTCAAACTGGCTCAAGCCAGACCAGACCGGCTCACACCGCCTCAAACCGGACCAGAACATCTCAAACCGGTTTTCACCGGCTCCAACCGGACTCATACGGGTTTTGACCAGATCAAACCAGGCCAGACCGGCTCAAACCTGTTTTGACTGGCTCAACCCGGACTCCAACAGGCCCAGACCGGTTCCAACCGGTTTTGACAGGCTCAAACCGAACCAGACCGGCTCAAACTGAACCAGACCGGCAGAAACCGGTTTTGACCAGCTGAAACCGAACTGAAACCGGACCAGACTGGCTCAAACCAGTTTTGACCGGCTGAAACCCGACCAGATGAGCTTAAACGGGATCAAATCTGACCAGACCGTCACAAACCGGTTTTGATCGGCTCAAGCCGACTCAAACCAGTTTTGACCGGATGAAACCGGACCAGACCAGCTCAAAACGGTTTTGACCTGCTCAAACCAGACTCAAACCGGACCAGACCAGCTCAAACCTATTTTGCCCATATTTGACCGGCTCAAAACGGATTCAAACTGGAACAGAACAGAACGGCTCAAACCGGACTGAATCCTGTTTTTAACCACCTCAAACCGGACTCAAATCTGAGCAGAACGGCTCAAACATGTTTTGTCCGTATTAGACCGGCTCAAACCAGTTTTGACTGGCTCAAACCGGAACGGACCAGACCGGCTCAAAACGGACTAAACATGTATTGACCGGCTCCAACCGAATCAAACCGCATCAGACTGGCTCTTAGACTGGCTCAAACCAGTTTTAACCATCTCATTATGGACCAGACCGAGTCTACCAGGATTTGAACGGCTCAAACAGGACTCAAACCGACAAGATCGGTTAAAACCAGTTTAAACCTGCTCAAAACAGACTAGACCGGCTCAAACCGGATCAAACCGGACCAGAATGGCTCAAACCAGTTTTGACCGGCTCAAACCAGAGTCAAACGGGTTTTGACCAGATCAAACCAGGCCAGACCGGCTCAAACCGCTTTTGACCGTCTCAAACTGACTCAATCAGGCCCAGACCGGTTCCAACCGGTTTTGACAGGCTCAAACCAGAGCAGACCGGCTCAAACCGAACCATACCGGCTGAAATTGGTCTTGACCAGCTCAAACCAGACTAACACTGGACCCCACCAGCTCAAACCGCTTTTGACCGCTCAAACCAGACCAGACCGCTCAAACCAGATCAAACCGACCAGACCGGCTCAAACCAGTTTTGACCAGCTCAAACCGAATCAAACCAGTTTTGACCGGATGAAACCGGACCAGACCGCTCAAACCGGTTTTGACCAGCTCAAACCAGACTAACACTGGACCCCACCAGCTCAAACCGGTTTTGACTGGCTCAAATCTAATCAAACTGGACCAGACTGGCTCAAACCGGATCAAACCGCAGCACACCGGCTCAAACCGGTTTTGACCGGCTCAAACCAGACGAGACGGGCTCAAACCAGTTTTGACCAGCTCAAACCCGACCAGACCAGCTCTAACCTGACCAGACCGGCTCTAACCAGCTAAAACCTGACCAGACCGGCTCAAACCGGTTTTGAACGGTTCAAACCGAACCGGACCGACTCAAACCGGTTTTGACCAGCTGAAATCGGACTCAAACCGAACCAGAGTGGCTCAAACCTATTTTGACCGTATTAGACCGGCTCAAACCGGTTTTGACCGTCTCAAACCAAACCAGACCGGCTAAAACCGGTTTTGACCGGCTCAATGCGGAATCAAACCGAACGGAACAGACACGATCAAACCGGACTGAAACCGGTTTTTACCGCCTCAAACCAGACTCAAATCTGAGCAGACCGGCTGAAACATGTTTTGACCGTAATAGACCGGCTCAAACCGGATTCGACTGGCTCAAACCGTACGAGTCGGGCTCAAACAGGTTTTGACCGGCTCAAACCGGACCAGACCAGCACAAACCGGACTCAAACAGGACTCAAACCCGACCAGACTGGCTCAAACCGGATCAAACCCGACAAGAACGGCTCCAACCGGTTTTCACCGGGTCAAAGCGTACCAGAGAGGCTCAAACCAGTTTTGACCGGCTCAAATCGAATTAAACCAGACCAGACTGGCTCAAACCCGATGAAACCGGACCACACCGCTCAAAAGGGATCAATCTGGACCAGACCGGCTCAGACCAGCTCAAACCGGTTTTGACCATCTCAAACCGGACTCAAACGTGTTTTGACCAGATCAAACCGGATCAAACCAGACCAGACCGGATCAAACCAGATCAAACCGACCACACCGCTCAAACCGGTTTTGACCGCTCAAACTGGACTCAAACCTGTTTTGACCGCTCAATCCGACTCTAACCGACCACACAGGCTCAAACTGGTTTTGTCCAACTCAAAGCGGGCCCGACCGCTCAAATCAGATCAAACCGGCCAGACCGCTCAAGTCAGCTCAAACCGGACTAGACCGGCTCAAACCGATTTTGACCGGCTCAAACCGAACGGACCGACTCATACCGGTTTTGACTGGCTCTAACCGACCAGACCGGCTCAGACCAGCTCAAATTGGATGAAACAGCACCAGACCCATTGAAACAGGTTTTGACCGGCTCAAACTGTACTCAAACCGAACAGACCGGCTCAAACCAGAATAGACCGAATCAAACCGGACTGAAACCGTTTATGACCATCTCAAACCGGATCAAACCGCACCAGACCGGCTCTTAGACCAGCTCAAACCGGTTTTGACCATCTCAATATGGACCAGACCGGCTCAAACCGGTTTTGACCGGCTCAAACCGGACTCAAACCGGACCAGACCAGCTCAAACCGGACTGAAACCGATTTTACCACCTCAAACCGGACTCAAATCCGAGCAGACCAGCTCAAACATGTTTTGACCGTATTAGACCGGCTCAAACCAGTTTTGACTGGCTCAAACCGGACTAGACCGGCTCAAACAGGTTTTGACCGGCTCAAACCGGACCAGACCAGCTCAAACCGGACTCAAACAGGACTCAAACCGACCAGACTGGCTCAAACCGGATCAAACCGACCAGACCGGCTCAAACCGGTTTTCACCGGCTCAAACCGGACCAGACAGGCTCAAACCGGTTTTGACCGCTCAAACCGGATCAAACCAGACCAGACTGGCTCAAACCAGATCAAACCGGACCACACCGGCTCAAACCGGATCAAACTGGACCAGACCGGCTCTTAGACCAGCTCAAACCGGTTTTGACCAGCTCAAACCGGACTCAAACGGGTTTTGACCAGATCAAACCGGATCAAACCAGACCAGACCGGATCAAACCAGATCAAACCGGACCACACCGGCTCAAACCTGTTTTGACCGGCTCAAACTGGACTCAAACCTGTTTTGACCGCTCAAACCGGACTCAAACCGGACCACACCGGCTCAAACCGGTTTTGACCATCTCAAACCGGACCAGACCGCTCAAACCAGACTCAAACCGGACCAGACCGCTCAAGTCAGCTCAAACCGAACCAGACCGGCTCAAAACGGTTTTGACCTGCTCAAACCGGACTGAAACCGGACCAGACTGGCTCAAACCAGTTTTGACCGGCTGAAACCGGACTCAAACCGACCAGACTGGCTCAAACCGGATCAAACCAGACCAGACCGGCTCAAAACGGTTTTGACCTGCTCAAACCGGACTCAAACCAGTTTTGACCGGATGAAACCGGACCAGACCAGCTCAAACCGGTTTTGACCAGCTCAAACCAGACTCAAACCGGACCAGACCAGCTCAAACCTATTTTGACCATATTAGACCGGCTCAAACCGGACTCAAACTGAACAGAACAGAACGGCTCAAACCGGACTGAATCCTGTTTTAACCACCTCAAACCGGACTCAAATCTGAGCAGAACGGCTCAAACATGTTTTGACCATATTAGACCGGCTCAAACCAGTTTTGACTGGCTCAAACCGAACGGACCAGACCGGCTCAAACCGGACTCAAACTTGTTTTGACTGGCTCAAACCGAATCAAACCGCATCAGACTGGCTCTTAGACTGGCTCAAACCAGTTTTAACCATCTCATTATGGACCAGACCGGGTCTACCAGGATTTGAACGGCTCAAACAGGACTCAAACCGACAAGATCGGTTAAAACCAGTTTAAACCTGCTCAAAACAGACTAGACCGGCTCAAACCGGATCAAACCGGACCAGAATGGCTCAAACCAGTTTTGACCGGCTCAAACCAGAGTCAAACGGGTTTTGACCAGATCAAACCAGGCCAGACCGGCTCAAACCGCTTTTGACCGTCTCAAACCAGACTCAAACCGGACCAGACCGGATCAAACCGGTTTTGACAGGCTCAAACCAGAGCAGACCGGCTCAAACCGAACCAGACCGGCTCAAATCGGTCTTGACCAGCTCAAACCAGACTAACACTGGACCCCACCAGCTCAAACCGCTTTTGACCGGCTCAAACCAGACGAGACCGGCTCAAACCAGATCAAACCGACCAGGCCGGCTCAAACCAGTTTTGACCAGCTCAAACCGAATCAAACCAGTTTTGACCGGATGAAACCGGACCAGACCAGCTCAAAACGGTTTTGACCTGCTCAAACCGGACAAAAACTGGACCAGATCGGCTCAAACCGGTTTTGACTGGCTCAAATCTAATCAAACTGGACCAGACTGGCTCAAACCGGATCAAACCGCAGCACACCGGCTCAAACCGGTTTTGACCGGCTCAAACCGGACGAGACGGGCTCAAACCAGTTTTGACCAGCTCAAACCGACCAGACCAGCTCTAACCCGACCAGACCGGCTCTAACCAGCTAAAACCTGACCAGACCGGCTCAAACCGGTTTTGATCGGCTCAAACCGAACCAGACCGGCTCAAACCGGTTTTGACCAGCTCAAACCGGACTCAAACCGGACCAGAATGGCTCAAACCTATTTTGACCGTATTAGACCGGCTCAAACCAGTTTTGACCGGCTCAAACTGGACCAGACCGGCTAAAACCGGTTTTGACCGGCTCAAATCGGATCAAACCGGATCAAACGGACCAGACCGCTCAAACCGGACTGAAACCGGTTTTACCGCCTCAAACCAGACTCAAATCTGAGCAGACCGGCTGAAACATGTTTTGACCGTAATAGACCGGCTCAAACCAGTTTTGACTGGCTCAAACCGAACCAGAGTGGCTCAAACCTATTTTGACCGGCTCAAACCGGACCAGACCAGCACAAACCGGACTCAAACAGGACTCAAACCCGACCAGACTGGCTCAAACCGGATCAAACCCGACAAGAACGGCTCCAACCGGTTTTCACCGGGTCAAAGCGTACCAGAGAGGCTCAAACCAGTTTTGACCGGCTCAAATCGAATTAAACCAGACCAGACTGGCTCAAACCCGATGAAACCGGACCACACCGGCTCAAAAGGGATCAATCTGGACCAGACCGGTTAGACCAGCTAAAAGCGGTTTGGACCCACTCAAACCGGACTCAAACGAGTTTTGACCAGATCAAACCGGATCAAACCAGACCAGACCGGATCAAACCAGATCAAACCGGACCACACCGGCTGAAACCTGTTTTGACCGGCTCAAACTGGACTCAAACCTGTTTTGACCGGCTCAATCCGGACTCTAACCGGACCACACAGGCTCAAACTGGTTTTGTCCAACTCAAAGCGGGCCCGACCGGCTCAAATCAGATCAAACCGGGCCAGACCGGCTCAAGTCAGCTCAAACTGAACTACACCGGCTCAATCCGATTTTGACCGGCTCAAACCGGAACGGACCGACTCATACCGGTTTTGACTGGCTCTAACCGGACCAGACCGGCTCAGACCAGCTCAAATTGGATGAAACAGCACCAGACCCATTGAAACAGGTTTTGACCGGCTCAAACTGTACTCAAACCGGAACAGACCGGCTCAAACCGGACTCAAACCGGACCAGACTGGCTCAAACCGGTTTTGACCGGCTCAAACCGGCTCAAACTGGACCAGACCGGCTCAAAACGGACTAAACATGTTTTGACCGGCTCCAACCGGATCATACCGCACCAGACCAGCTCTTAGACTGGCTCAAACCGGTTTTAACCGTCTCATTACGGACCAGACCGGGTCTACAAGGTTTGACCGGCTCAAACCGGACTCAAACCGAACCAGACCGGCTCAAACCTGTTTTGACTGCCTCAAACCGGACTCAAACCAGTCCAGACTGGCTGAAACCGGTTTTGACCGCTCAACCGGAATGGACCAGACCGGCTCAAAACGGACTAAACATGTTTTGACCGGCTCCAACTGGATCAAACCGCACCAGACCGGCTCTTAGACTGGCTCAAACCGATTTTGACCGGCTCAAACCGGCCAGACCGGCTCAAATCGGATCAAACCGGACCACACCGGCTCAAGTCAGCTCAAACCGGACTAGACCGGCTCAATCCGATTTTGACCGGCTCAAACCGGAACGGACCGACTCATACCGGTTTTGACTGGCTCTAACCGGACCAGACCGGCTCAGACCAGCTCAAATTGGATGAAACAGCACCAGACCCATTGAAACAGGTTTTGACCGGCTCAAACTGTACTCAAACCGGAACAGACCGGCTCAAACCAGAATAGACCGAATCAAACCGGACTGAAACCGTTTATGACCATCTCAAACCGGATCAAACCGCACCAGACCGGCTCTTAGACCAGCTCAAACCGGTTTTAACCATCTCAATATGGACCAGACCGGCTCAAACCGGTTTTGACCAGCTCAAACAGGACTCAAACCGGACCACACCAGCTCAAACCGGTTTTCACCGGCTAAAACCAGACCAGACCGCACCAGACAGGCTCATACCTGTTTTGACCATATTTGACCGGCTCATACCTGTTTAAACCCGCTAAAACCGAACCGGACCGGCTCAAACCGGTTTTGACAGGCTCAAACCGGACTCAAACCGGTTTTGACCGGATCAAACCGGACCAGATGGCTCAAACCGGATTTGACCCACTTAAACCAGACTCAAACCGGTTTTGACCGGATCAAACCGGACCAGACCGGATCAAACTGGTTTTGACCGGCTCAAACTGGAATTAAAACGGACCAGACTGGCTCATACCGGACTGGACCAGCTCAAACTGGTTTTGACTGGATCAAACAGGACCGGACCGACTCGAACCGGTCTTGACCGGCTCAAACCGGACCAGACCGATTCAAACCGTGTCAAACCGGACCAGACCGAATCCAACCGGTATTGACCGGCTCAAAGTGGACCAGACCGGCTCAAACTGGTTTTGACCGGCTCTTACCGGACTCATACGTGACCAGACATGCTCAAATCTCTTTTGACCGTATTAGACCGGCTCAAACCAATTTTGCCCGGATCAAACTTATCCAGAACGGCTCAAATCGGTTTGTACCGGATCAAACCGGACCAGACCGTCTAAAACCGGTTTTGACCGGCTGAAACCGGACTCAAACCGGACTAGACCGGCTCAAACCGGTTTTGAACGTCTCAAACCAGACTCCAACAGGAACAGACCGGCTCAAACAGGAACAGACCGGCTCAAACCGGCTCAAAGAGGACCAGAACATCTCAAACCGGTTTTCACCGGCTCAAACCGGACTCATACGTGTTTTGACCGCATCAAACCAGGCCAGACCGGGTCAAACCGGTTTTCTCCAGCTCAAACCGGACTCAAACCGGCCCAGAACGGTTCCAACCGGTTTTGACAGGCTCAAACCGGACCAGACGGGCTCAAACCGAACCAGACCGGCTCTTAGACTGGCTCAAACCGGTTTTAACCGTCTCATTATGGACCAGACCGGGTCTACCAGGATTTGAATGGCTCAAACAGGACTCAAACCGGACAAGATCGGTTAAAACCTGTTTAAACCGGCTCAAAACAGACTAGACCGGCTCAAACCGGATCAAACCGGACCAGAATGGCTCAAACCAGTTTTGACCATCTCAAACCAGAGTCAAACGGGTTTTGACCAGATCAAACCAGGCCAGACTGGCTCAAACAGGTTTTGACCGGCTCAAACCGGACCTGACTGACTCAAACCGTATCAAACAGGACCAGACCGAATCCAAATGGTTTTGACCGGCTCAAAGCAGACCAGACAGGCTCAAACCGGTTTTTACCGGCTCGAATCACATCAAACTGGACCTGACTGTCTCAAACCTGATCAAACCGGACGAGACGTGCTCAAACCGGATCAAAACGGAGCACACAGACTCAAACTTCATCAAACAGGAACAGACCGACTCACAACCGGAACAATCCGGGCCAGACTGGCTAGACCGGTTCAAACTGGTTTTGACCGGCTAATACCGGATGCAAACTGGTTTTGACCAGCTCAAACCGAATCAATCCGGACCAGACTGGCTCAAACCGGATCAAACCGGACCAGAGGGGCTCAAATCGGTTTTGACCGGGTCAAAGCATACCAGTCAGGCTCAAACCGGTTTTCACCAGCTCAAATCGAATTAAACTGGATCAGACCGGCTCAAACCCGATGAAACCAGACCACACCGGCTGAAAACGTGTCAATCCGGACCAGACCGGCTAGACTGGCTAAAACCGGTTTGGACCTGCTCAAACCGGACTCAAACGAGTTTTGACAGGATCAAACTGGATCAAACCGGACCAGACCGGCTCAAACCGGATCAAAGTGGGCCAGACTGGCTCAAACCGGTTTTGACCGTGTTAGACCAGCTCAAACCGGTTTCAACCTGCTCAAACAGGACCAGACCGGCTCAAACCGGATCAAACCAGACCAGACGGGCTCAAACTGGGTTTGACCAGCTCAAATCGAATCAAAGCAGCCCAGACCGTCTCAAACGGGATCAAACCGGCCTAGAGCAGTTCAAACCGGATCAAACCAGACCAGACCAGCTCGAAACGGATCAAACCAGACCAGACCATCTCAAACCGGTTTCCACCAGCTCAAACCGGACTCAAACTTCTTATGACCGGCTCAAACCGCACTCAAACTAGTTTTGACTGGCTCAAACCGGACTCAAACAGGACCAGACCGTCTCCAACCGGTTTTGACTGGCTCAAACCGGACCAGACCGACTCAAACCGTATCAAACAGGACCAGACCGAATCCAAACGGTTTTGACCGGCTCAAACCAGTTTTTACCGGCTCAAATCAAATCCAACCAGACCTCACTGTCTCAAACCGGATCAAACCGGACGAGACATGCTCAAACCGGATCAAAACGGACCACATGGACTCAAACTGCATCAAACCGGAACAGACCGACTCAAACCGGAACAATCCGGACCAGACCAGCTAGACCGGTTCAAACCGGTTTTGACCGGCTAATACCGGACTCAAACATGTTTTGACCAGCTCAAACCGAATCAATCCGGAACAGACCGGCTCAAACCGGACTCAAACCGGTCCAGACTGGCTCAAACCGGTTTTGACCGGCTCAACCCGGAATGGACCAGACCGGCTCAAAACGGACTAAACATGTTTTGACCGGCTCCAACCGGATCATACCGCACCAGACCAGCTCTTAGACTGGCTCAAACCGGTTTTAACCGTCTCATTACGGACCAGACCGGGTCTACAAGGTTTTGACCGGCTCAAACCGGACTCAAACCGGCCAGACGGGTTCAAACCTGTTTTGACTGCCTCAAACCGGACTCAAACCAGTCCAGACTGGCTGAAACCGGTTTTGACCGGCTCAACCCGGAATGGACCAGACCGGCTCAAAACGGACTAAACATGTTTTGACCGGCTCCAACTGGATCAAACCGCACCAGACCGGATCTTAGACTGTCTCAGACCGATTATGTCTGGCACACACCGGGCCAGACCGGCTCAAATCGGATCAAACCGGACCACACCGGCTCAAGTCAGCTCAAACCGGACTAGACCGGCTCAAATCGGTTTTGACCGGCTCAAATCGGTTTTGACCGGCTGAAACCGGTTTTGACTGTCTCAAACTGGACTCATACGCGACCAGACAGGCTCAAATCTGTTTTGACCATTTTAGACCGGCTCAAACCGGTTTTGCCCGTATCACACCGATCCAGACCGGCTCAAGTTGGTTTAGACCGGCTTAAACCGGACTCACACCGGTTTTGAACAGATCAAACCGGACCAGACCGTCTAAAACCGGTTTTGACCGGCTCAAATCAGACTCAAAAGTGTTTTGACGAGACAAAAGTGGACCGGACTGGCTCAAACTGGTTTTGCCAGGCTCAAAACGGACGAGACTGACTCGAACCGGTTTGGTCCGTTCCGGTTTGAGCCGGTGAAAACCGGTTTGAGCCGGTCTAATATGGTCAAAACATGTTTGAGCCGGTCTGCTCGGATTTGAGTCCGGTTTGAGGTGGTAAAATCGGTTTCAGTCCGGCTTGAGCCGGTCTCTTCCGTTCCAGTTTGAATCCGGTTTGAGCCGGTCAAAACCGATTTGAGCCATTCCGGTCCAGTTTGAGCCGGGCAAAACAGGTTTGAGTCCGGTTTGAGCTGGTCAAAACAGGTTTCAGCCGGTCTGGTCCGGTTTGATCCGGTTTGAGCCGGTCTGGTCTGGATTGATTCGGTTTGAGCTGGTCAAAACCGGTTTGCGTCCGGTTTTAGCCGGTCAAAACTGGCTTGAACCGGTCTAGCCGGTCTGGTCCGGATTGTTCCGGTTTGAGTCGGTCTGGTCCGCTTTGATGCAGTTTGAGTCCGTGTGGTCCGTTTTGATCCGGTTTGAGCACGTCTCGTCTGGTTTGATCCGGTTTGAGACAGTGAGGTCCAGTTTGATTCAATTTGAGCCGGGAAAAACCGGTTTGAGCCGGTCTGGTCCGCTTTGAGCCGGTCAAAACCGTTTGGATTCGGTCTCGTCCTGTTTGATACGTTTTGAGTCGGTCTGGTCCGGTTTGAGCCGGTCAAAACCGGTTGGAGACGGTCTGGTCCTGTTTGAGTCCGGTATGAGCTGGACAAAACCGGTTTGAGAAGGTCTGGCCTGGTTTGATCTGGTCAAAACCCGTTTGACTCTGGTTTGAGCCCGTCAAAACTGGTTTGAGCCATTCTGGTCCGGTTTGATCCGGTTTGAGCCAGTTTGGTCTGGTTTGAGCCGGTTCAAACCGGTTTTAGCCGGTCTGGTACGGTTTGTGTCCGGTTTGAGCCTTTCATAACCTGGTAGACCCGGTCTGGTCCGTAATGAGACGGTTAAAACCGGTTTGAGCCAGTCTAAGAGCCAGTCTGGTGCGGTTTGATCCGGTTGGAGCCGGTGAAAACATGTTTGAGTCAGTTTTGAGCCGGTCTGGTCCGTTCCAGTTTGAGCCGGTGAAAACCGGTTTGAGCCGGTCTAATACGGTCAAAACATGTTTGAGCCAGTCTGCTCGGATTTGAGTGTGGTTTGAGACAGTAAAAATCGGTTTCAGTCCGGCTTGAGCCGGTCTCTTCCGTTCCGGTTTGAATCCGGTTTGAGCCGGTCAAAACCGATTTGAGCCGGTCCGGTCCAGTTTGAGCTGGGCAAAACAGGTTTGAGTCCGGTTTGAGCTGGTCAAAACAGGTTTCAGCCGGTCTGGTCCGGTTTGATCCGGTTTGAGCCTCTCTGGCCCGGTTTGAGCCGGTCAAAACCGGTTTGAGCCGGTCTGGTCCGGTTTGATCCGGTCTGAGCCGGTCTGGTCCGGATTGATTCGGTTTGAGCTGGTCAAAACCGGTTTGAGTCCGGTTTTAGCCGGTCAAAACTGGCTTGAACCGGTCTAGCCGGTCTGGTCCGGATTGTTCCGGTTTGAGTCGGTCTGGTCCGCTTTGATGCAGTTTGAGTCCGTGTGGTCCGTTTTGAGCCGGTTTGAGCACGTCTCGTCCGGTTTGATCCGGTTTGAGACAGTGAGGTCCGGTTTGATTCGATTTGAGCCGGTAAAAACCGGTTTGAGCCGGTCTGGTCTGATTTGAGCCAGTCAAAACCGTTTGGATTCGGTCTGGTCCTGTTTGATACGGTTTGAGTCGGTCTGGTCCGGTTTGAGCCGGTCAAAACTGGTTGGAGACGGTCTGGTCCTGTTTGAGTCCGGTATGAGCTGGTCAAAACCGGTTTGAGAAGGTCTGGCCTGGTTTGATCTGGTCAAAACCCGTTTGACTCTGGTTTGAGCCCGTCAAAACTGGTTTGAGCCGTTCTGGTCCAGTTTGATCCGGTTTGAGCCGGTTTGGTCTGGTTTGAGCCGGTTCAAACCGGTTTTAGCCGGTCTGGTCCGGTTTGAGTCCGGTTTGAGCCTTTCATAACCTGGTAGACCCGGTCTGGTCCGTAATGAGATGGTTAAAACTGGTTTGAGCCAGTCTAAGAGCCAGTCTGGTGCGGTTTGATCCGGTTGGAGCCAGTCAAAACATGTTTGAGTCAGTTTTGAGCTGATCTGGTCCGTTCCGGTTTGAGCCGGTGAAAACCGGTTTGAGCCGGTCTAATACGGTCAAAACATGTTTGAGCCGGTGTGCTCGGATTTTAGTCCTGTTTGAGGTGTTAAAAACCGGATTCAGTCCGGTTTGAGCCGGTCTGATCCGTTCCGGTTTGAATCCGGTTTGAGCCGGTCAAAACCGGATTGCGTCCGGTTTGAGCCGGTCTGGTCCATTCCGGTTTGAGTCCGGTTTGAGCCGGTCAAAACCAGTTTTCGTCCGGTTTGAGCCCATCTGGTCCGTTCCGGTTTGAGTCTGGTTTGAGCCAGTTTGAGCCGGTCTGGTCCGGTTTGAGCCTGTCAAAACCGTTTGGATTCGGTCTGGTCCTGTTTGAGTCCGGTTTGAGCCGGTTTGAGCGGTCAAAACCGGTTTGATCCAGTCTAAGAGCCAGTCTGGTCCGGTTTGATCCGGTTGGAGCTGGTCTGGTCCGGTTTGATCCGGTTTGAGCCAGTCTGGTCTGCTTTGAGCCGGTTGGAGCTGGTCTGTTCCAGTTTGAGTCCGGTTTGAGTCGGTCAAAACCGGTATGAATCGGTCTGGTCCTGTTTGATCCGATTTGAGCTGGTCTGGTCTGGTTTGAGCCGGTCAAAATCGGTTTGAGCCAGTCTGGTTCGGTTTGATCCGGTCAAAACCGTTTGAGTCCGGTTTGAGTCGGTTTGAGCGGTCAAAACCGGTTTGAGCCGTTCTGGTCCGGTTTGAGCTGGTCAAAACCGGTTTGAGTCCGGTTTGAGCTGGTCAAAACAGGTTTGAGCCGGTCTGGTCCGGTTTGATCCGGTTTGAGCCTCTCTGGCCGGTTTGAGCCGGTCAAAACCGGTTTGAGCCGTTCTGGTCCGGTTTGATCCGGTTTGAGCCGGTCTGGTCCGGTTTGATCCGTTTGAGCCGGTCAAAACCGGTTTGAGTCCGGTTTGAGCCGGTCAAAACCGGTTTGAGCCGTTCTGGTCCGGTTTGATCCGGTTTGATCCGTTTGAGCTGGTCTGGTCCGGTTTGATCCGGTTTGAGCTGGTCAAAACCGTTTGAGCCGGTCTGGTCGGTTTGAGCCGGTTTGAGCCGGTTTGAGCCAGTCTGGTCCGGTTTGATTCGATTTGAGCCGGTAAAACCGGTTTGAGCCGGTCTGGTCCGGTTTGAGCCAGTCAAAACCGTTTGGATTCGGTCTGGTCCTGTTTGATCCGGTTTGAGTCTGGTCTGGTTTGAGCCGGTTTGAGCCAGTCAAAACCGGTTTGAGACGGTCTGGTCCTGTTTGAGTCCGGTATGAGCTGGTCAAAACCGGTTTGAGAAGGTCTGGCCTGGTTTGATCTGGTCAAAACCCGTTTGACTCTGGTTTGAGCCCGTCAAAACTGGTTTGAGCTGTTCTGGTCCGGTTTGAGCCGGTCTGGTCTGGTTTGAGCCAGTTCAAACCGGTTTTAGCCGGTCTGGTCCGGTTTGAGTCCAGTTTGAGCCGGTCTGGTCCGGTTTGAGCCTGATGGATCTGGTCTAGTCCAGTTTGATCCGGTTTGATCCGGTTTGAGCCGGTCAAAACCGGTTTGAATCCGGTTTGAGCCGTTCAAAACCGGTTTGAGCCGGTCTGGTCCGGTTTGATCCGGTTTGAGCAGTCTGGTCTGCTTTGAGCGGTTGGAGCTGGTCTGTTCCAGTTTGAGTCCGGTTTGAGCGGTCAAAACCGGTTTGAATCCGGTTTGAGCCTGTCTGGCCTGGTTTGAGCTTGTCAAAACGGGTTTCATCCAGTCTGGTCCAGTTTGATCCGGTTTGAGCTGGTCTGGTCTGGTTTGATTTGGTTTGAGCTGGTCAAAACCGGTTTGAGTCTGGTTTTAGCCAGTGAAAACTGGTTTGAAACGGTCTAGCCGGTCTGGTCCGGATTGTTCCGGTTTGAGTCGGTCTGGTCCGCTTTGATGCAGTTTGATTCCGTGTGGTCCGCTTTGAGCCGGTTTGAGCACGTCTCATCCGGTTTGATCTGGTTTGAGACAGTCAGGCCCGGTTTGATTACATTTGAGCCAGTAAAAACCGGTTTGAGCCGGTCTGGTCCGCTTTGAGCCTGTCAAAACCGTTTGGATTCGGTCTGGTCCTGTTTGATATGGTTTGAGTCGGTCTGGTCCAGTATGAGCTGGTCAAAACCGGTTGGAGATGGTCTGGTCCTGTTTGAGTCCGGTTTGAGCTGGTCAAAACAGGTTTGAGCCGGTCTGGCCTGGTTTGAGTCCGGTTTCAGCCGGTCAAAACCGGTTTGAGCCGGTCCAGTCTGGTTTGAGCCGGTCTAATACGCTCAGAATAGGTTTGCGCCGGTCAGGTCCCGTTTGAGTCCGGTTTCAGCCGGTCAAAACCTGGTAGACCTGGTCTGGTCCGTAATGAGATGGTTAAAACCGGTTTGATCCAGTCTAAGAGCCGGTCTGGTGCGGTTTGATCCGATTGGAGCTGGTCAAAACATGTTTAGTCCATGTTGAGCAGGACTGGTCCGTTCCGGTTTGAGCCGTTCTGCTCCGGTTTGAGCCCGGTTTGAGCCAGTCAAAACAGTTTTGAGCCAGTCTGGTCCAGTTTGAGTCCTATTTGAGCCAGTCAAAATCGTTTTGAGCCGGTCTGGCCTGTTTTGATCTGGTCAAAACCGGTTTGAGTCCGGTTTCAGCCAGTCAAAACCGGTTTGAGGTGGTCTGGTCTGGTTTGAGTCGGGTTTGAGTCCGCTTTGTGCTGGTCTGGTCCGTCTTGAGCCGGTCAAAGCTGGTTTGAGCCCGTCTCGTCCGGTTTGTGGCGGTCAAAACCGATTTGAGCCGGACTAATATGGTCAGAACATGTTTGAGCTGGTCTGCTCGAATTTGAGTCCGGTTTGAGGTCGTAAAAATCGGTTTCAGTCCGGCTTGAGCCAGTCTCTTCCGTTCCGGTTTGAATCCGTTTTGAGCCAGTCAAAACCGGTTTGAGTCGTTCCGGTCCGGTTTGAGCCGGGCAAAACCAGTTCGAGTCGGTCCGGTCCGGTTTGAGCCGGTCAAAACTGGTTCGAGTCAGTCTGGTCTGGTTTGAGGCGGGAAAAACCGGTTTGAGCCAGTCCAGTCCAGTTTGGTCTGGTCCAAACACTTTTGAGTCTGATTTGAGCTGGTCAAAACCGGTTTTAGACAGTCTGGTCCGGTTTGATCCGGTCAAAACCGGCTTGAGTCCGGTTTAAGCCGGTCGAAACTGATTTGAGCCAGTCTGGATCTGTTTGATCTGGGCAAAACCGGTTTGAGTCGGTTTGAGCCGGTCTGGTCCAGTTTGAGCCGGTCTGGTCCGTTTGAGTCCGGTTTGAGCCAGTCAAAACCGGTTTGAGCCAGACTGGTCCGGTTTGATCTGGTTTGAGCCGGTCAAAACTGGTTTGAGCCTGTCTGGCCTGGTTTGATCTGGTCAAAACCCGTTTGACTCTGGTTTGAGCAGGTCAAAACTGGTTTGAGCTGTTCTGGTCCGGTTTGAGCCGGTCTGGTCTGGTTTGAGCCAGTTCAAACCGGTTTTAGCCGGTCTGGTCCGGTTTGAGTCCGGTTTGAGCTGGTCAAAACAGGTTTGAGCCGGTCTGGCCTGGTTTGAGTCCGGTTTCAGCCGGTCAAAACCGGTTTGAGCCGGTCTAGTCCGGTTTGAGCCGGTCTAATACGGTCAAAACAGGTTTGAGCCGGTCTGGTCCGGTTTGAGTCCGGTTTCAGCCGGTCAAAACCTGGTAGACCCGGTCTGGTCCGTAATGAGATGGTTAAAACCGGTTTGAGCCAGTCTAAGAGCCGGTCTGGTGCGGTTTGATCCGTTTGAGCCGGTCAAAACATGTTTAGTCCGTTTGAGCCGGTCTGGTCCGTTCGGTTTGAGCCGTTCTGCTCGGTTTGAGCCGGTTTGAGCCAGTCAAAACAGGTTTGAGCCGGTCTGGTCCAGTTTGAGTCCGGTTTGAGCCAGTCAAAATCGTTTTGAGCCGGTCTGGCCTGTTTTGATCTGGTCAAAACCGGTTTGAGTCCGGTTTCAGCCAGTCAAAACCGGTTTGAGGTGGTCTGGTCTGGTTTGAGTCGGGTTTGAGTCCGCTTTGTGCTGGTCTGGTCCGTCTTGAGCCGGTCAAAGCTGGTTTGAGCCCGTCTCGTCCGGTTTGTGGCGGTCAAAACCGATTTGAGCCGGACTAATATGGTCAGAACATGTTTGAGCTGGTCTGCTCGAATTTGAGTCCGGTTTGAGGTCGTAAAAATCGGTTTCAGTCCGGCTTGAGCCGGTCTGTTCCTGTTTGAGCCGGTTTGAGCCGGTTTGAGCCAGTCAAAACCGGTTTGAGTCGTTCCGGTCCGGTTTGAGCCGGGCAAAACCAGTTCGAGTCGGTCCGGTCCGGTTTGAGCCGGTCAAAACTGGTTCGAGTCAGTCTGGTCTGGTTTGAGGCGGGAAAAACCGGTTTGAGCCAGTCCAGTCCAGTTTGGTCTGGTCCAAACACTTTTGAGTCTGATTTGAGCTGGTCAAAACCGGTTTTAGACAGTCTGGTCCGGTTTGATCCGGTCAAAACCGGCTTGAGTCCGGTTTAAGCCGGTCGAAACTGATTTGAGCCAGTCTGGATCTGTTTGATCTGGGCAAAACCGGTTTGAGTCGGTCTAATACGGTCAAAACAGATTTGAGCCTGTCTGGTCACGTATGTGTCCGGTTTGAGCCGGTCAAAACCGGTTTGAGCCAGACTGGTCCGGTTTGAATCCGGTTTGACCTGGTCAAAACTGGTTTGAGCCTGTCTGGCCTGGTTTGATCTGGTCAAAACCCGTTTGACTCTGGTTTGAGCAGGTCAAAACTGGTTTGAGCCGGTCTGGTCCGGTTTGAGCCGGTCTGGTCTGGTTTGAGCCAGTCAAACCGGTTTGAGCCGGTCTGGTCGGTTTGAGTCCAGTTTGAGCCGGTCAAAACCGGTTTGAGCGGTCTGGTCCGTAATGAGACGGTTAAAACCGGTTTGAGCCAGTCTAAGAGCCGGTCTGGTCCGGTTTGATCCGGTTTGAGCCGGTCAAAACATGTTTGAGTCCGTTTGAGCCGGTCTGGTCCGTTCGGTTTGAGCCGGTCAAAACCGATTTGAGCCGGTCTGGTCCGGTTTGAGTCCGGTTTGAGCCAGTCAAAACCGGTTTGAGCCGTTCTGGCCGGTTTGAGTCTGGTTTGAGCCGGTCAAAATCGGTTTGAGCGGTCTGGCCTGGTTTGATCTGGTCAAAACCGGTTTGAGTCCGGTTTGAGCGGTCAAAACCGGTTTGAGCCGGTCTGGTCTGGTTTGAGTCCGGTTTGAGCCAGTCAAAATCGGTTTGAGCGGTCTGGCCTGGTTTGATCTGGTCAAAACCGGTTTGAGTCCGGTTTCAGCCAGTCAAAACCGGTTTGAGCTGGTCTGGTCTGGTTTGAGTCGGTTTGAGTCCGGTTTGAGCTGGTCTGGTCCGTTTGAGCCGGTCAAAACTGGTTTGAGCCGGTCTAGTCCGGTTTGAGCGGTCAAAACCGGTTTGAGCCGGTCTAGTCCGGTTTGAGCTGGTCAAAACCGTTTGAGCCGGTCTGGTCGGTTTGAGTCCGGTTTGAGCGGTCAAAACCGGTTTGAGTCCGGTTTGAGCCGGTCTGTTCCTGTTTGAGCCGGTTTGAGCCGATCTGGTCCGGTTTGAGCCGGTCAAAACCGGTTTGAGCCGGTCTGTCCGGTTTGAGCCGGTCAAAACCAGTTTGAGCCGGTCTGGTCCGGTTTGAGCCGGTCAAAACCGGTTTGAGCCAGTCTGGTCCGGTTTGAGCCGGTCAAAACCGGTTTGAGCCGGTCTAGTCCGGTTTGAGTCCAGTTTGAGCCGGTCTGGTCCGGTTTGAGCAGTCAAAACCGTTTGAGTCTGTTTGAGCCGGTCAAAACCGGTTTGAGCCAGTCTGGTCCGGTTTGATCCGGTCAAAACCGGTTTGAGTCGGTTTGAGCCGGTCAAAACCGGTTTGAGCCGGTCTGGTCTGGTTTGAGCCGGTCAAAACCGGTTTGAGCCGGTCTAGTCCGGTTTGAGCAGTCAAAACCGTTTGAGCCGGTCTGGTCCGTTTGAGTCCGGTTTGAGCGGTCAAAACCGGTTTGAGCCAGTCTGGTCCGGTTTGAGTCGGTTTGAGCCGGTCAAAACTGGTTTGAGCCTGTCTGGCCTGGTTTGATCTGGTCAAAACCCGTTTGACTCTGGTTTGAGCAGGTCAAAACTGGTTTGAGCTGTTCTGGTCCGGTTTGATCCGGTTTGAGCCGGTCTGGTCTGGTTTGAGCCAGTCAAAACCGGTTTGAGCCGGTCTGGTCCGGTTTGAGTCCGGTTTGAGCCGTTCAAAACCGGTTTGAGCCGGTCTGGTCCGGTTTGATCCGGTTTGAGCCGGTCAAAACCGGTTTGAGCCAGTCAAAACCGGTTTGAGCCGGTCTGGTCCGGTTTGATCCGGTTTGAGCCGGTCAAAACATGTTTGAGTCCGTTTGAGCGGTCTGGTCCGTTTGAGCCGGTCAAAACCGGTTTGAGTCCGGTTTGAGTCGGTTTGAGCCAGTCAAAACCGGTTTGAGCGGTCTGGTCTGGTTTGAGTCCGGTTTGAGTCCGGTTTGAGCGGTCTGGTCTGGTTTGAGCCAGTCAAAACCGGTTTGAGCCGATCTGGTCCGGTTTGAGCCGGTCAAAATTGGTTTGAGCCGGTCTAGTCCGGTTTGAGCTGGTCAAAACCGGTTTGAGCTGGTCTGGTCCGTTTGAGTCCGGTTTGAGCTGGTCAAAACCGGTTTGAGTCCAGTTTGAGCCGGTCTGTTCCTGTTTGAGCCGGTTTGAGCCGATCTGGTCCGGTTTGAGCCGGTCAAAACCGGTTTGAGCCGGTCTGGTCCGGTTTGAGCCGGTCAAAACCAGTTTGAGTCCGGTTTGAGTCCGGTTTGAGCCAGTCAAAACCGGTTTGAGCCGGTCTGGTCCGGTTTGATCTGGTCAAAACCGTTTGAGTCCGGTTTGAGCCGGTCAAAACCGGTTTGAGCGGTCTGGCCTGGTTTGATCTGGTCAAAACCGGTTTGAGTCCGGTTTCAGCCGGTCAAAACCGGTTTGAGCTGGTCTGGTCCGGTTTGATCCGGTTTGAGCCGTTCAAACCGGTTTGAGCCGGTCTAATATGGTCAAAACATGTTTGAGCCGGTCTGGTCCGGTTTGAGTCCGGTTTGAGCGGTCAAAACCGGTTTGAGCCGGTCTGGTCGGTTTGAGCCGGTCTGGTCTGGTTTGAGTCCGGTTTGAGCCGTCAAAACCGGTTTGAGTCCGGTTTGAGCCGTCTGGTCCGGTTTGATCCGGTTTGAGCCGGTCAAAACCGGTTTGAGCCGTCTGGTCCGGTTTGAGCCGGTCAAAACCGGTTTGAGTCGGTCTGGTCCGTTTGAGCCGTCAAAACCGGTTTGAGTCGGTCTGGTCGGTTTGAGCGGTCAAAACCGGTTTGAGTCCGGTTTGAGTCCGGTTTGAGCTGGTCAAAACTGGTTTGAGTCCGGTTTGAGCTGGTCAAAACCGGTTTGAGCGGTCTGGTCCGGTTTGATCCGGTTTGAGCCGGTCAAAACCGGTTTGAGTCGGTTTGAGCCGGTCAAAACCGGTTTGAGCCAGTCTGGTCCGGTTTGAGCTGGTCAAAACCGGTTTGAGCCGGTCTAATATGGTCAAAACATGTTTGAGCCGGTCTGGTCCGGTTTGAGTCCGGTTTGAGCCGGTCAAAACCGGTTTGAGCCAGTCTGGTCCGGTTTGAGTCGGTTTGAGCTGGTCAAAACTGGTTTGAGCCAGTCTGGTCCGGTTTGATCTGGTCAAAACCGTTTGAGTCCGGTTTGAGCAGGTCAAAACCGTTTGAGCCGGTTTGAGCCGGTTTGAGCCGGTCTGGTCTGGTTTGAGCCAGTCAAAACCGGTTTCAGTCCGGTTTGAGTCCAGTTTGAGTCCGGTTTGAGCCGTTCAAACCGGTTTGAGCGGTCTGGTCCGGTTTGATCCGGTTTGAGCCGGTCAAAACCGGTTTGAGCCAGTCAAAACCGGTTTGAGCCGGTCTGGTCCGGTTTGATCCGGTTTGAGCCGGTCAAAACATGTTTGAGTCCGTTTGAGCCGGTCTGGTCCGGTTTGAGCCGGTCAAAACCGGTTTGAGTCCGGTTTGAGTCCGGTTTGAGCCAGTCAAAACAGGTTTGAGCCGGTCTGGTCTGGTTTGAGTCCGGTTTGAGTCCGGTTTGAGCGGTCTGGTCCGGTTTGAGCCAGTCAAAACAGGTTTGAGCCGGTCTGGTCCGGTTTGAGCCGGTCAAAACCGGTTTGAGCCGGTCTGGTCGGTTTGAGCCAGTCAAAACAGGTTTGAGCCGGTCTGGTCTGGTTTGAGTCCGTTTGAGCTGGTCAAAACCGGTTTCAGTCCGGTTTGAGCCGGTCTGTTCCTGTTTGAGTCGGTTTGAGTCCGGTTTGAGCCGGTCAAAACCGGTTTGAGCCGGTCTGGTCCGGTTTGAGCCGGTCAAAACCGGTTTGAGTCGGTCTGGTCCGGTTTGAGCCGTTCAAACCGGTTTGAGCCGGTCTGGTCCGGTTTGAGCCGTTCAAACCGGTTTGAGTCCGGTTTGAGCCGGTCAAAACCGGTTTGAGCGGTCTGGTCTGGTTTGAGCCAGTCAAAACCGGTTTGAGTCGGTTTCAGCCGGTCAAAACCGGTTTGAGCTGGTCTGGTCCGGTTTGAGCCAGTCAAAACCGGTTTGAGCCGGTCTAATATGGTCAAAACATGTTTGAGCCGGTCTGGTCCGGTTTGAGTCCGGTTTGAGCGGTCAAAACCGGTTTGAGCCGGTCTGGTCGGTTTGAGCGGTCAAAACCGGTTTGAGCCAGTCTGGTCCGGTTTGAGCTGGTCTGTTACTGTTTGAGCCGGTCTGGCCTGGTTTGAGTCCGGTTTGAGCGGTCTGGTCGGTTTGAGCCAGTCAAAACCGGTTTGAGCGGTCTGGTCCTGTTTGAGCCGGTCTGGTCTGGTTTGAGCCGGTCAAAACCGGTTTGAGCGGTCTAGTCGGTTTGAGTCCGGTTTGAGCCAGTCAAAACCGGTTTGAGCTGGTCTGGTCCGGTTTGAGTCTGGTTTGAGCCGGTCAAAACCGGTTTGAGTCCGGTTTGAGCTGGTCAAAACCGGTTTGAGTCGGTCTGGTCGGTTTGAGCGGTCTGGTCCGGTTTGATCCGGTTTGAGCCGGTCTGGTCCGGTTTGAGTCCGGTTTGAGTCGGTCTGGTCCGGTTTGATCCGGTTTGAGCTGGTCAAAACTGGTTTGAGTCCGGTTTGAGCTGGTCAAAACCGGTTTGAGCCGGTCTAGTCCGGTTTGAGTCCGGTTTGAGTCCGGTTTGAGTCGGTCTGGTCCGGTTTGAGCAGTTTGAGCCGGTCTGGTCTGGTTTGAGCGGTTTGAGCCGGTCTGGTCCGGTTTGATCCGGTTTGAGCCAGTCTGCTCGGATTTGAGTCCGGTTTGAGCGGTCAAAACCGGTTTGAGATGTTCTGGTCCGGTTTGAGCTGGTCAAAACCGTTTGGATTCGGTCTGGTCCGGTTTGAGTCCGGTTTGAGTCAGTCTGGTCCGGTTTAAGCCGGTCAAAACTGGTTGGAGACGGTCTGGTCCGGTTTGAGTCCGGTTGGAGCTGGTCAAAACCGGTTTGAGCCGGTGTGGCCTGCTTTGATCTGGTCAAAACCCATTTGATTCTGGTTTGAGCCAGTCAAAACTGGTTTGAGCCCGTCTCGTCTGATTTGAGCCGGCTCAAACCGGTTTTAACCGGTCTGGTCCGGTTTGAGTCCGGTTTGAGCCGTTCAAAACATGGTAGACCCGGTCTGGTCCGTAATGAGACGGTTAAAACCGGTTTGAGCCAGTCGTAGAGCCAGTGTGGTGCGATTTGATCTGGTTGGATCTGGTCAAAACATGTTTGAGTCCGTTTTGAGCCCATCTGGTCCGTTCCAGTTTGAGCCGGTCAAAACCGGTTTGAGCCGGTCTGGTCGGTTTGATCCGGTTTGAGCCATTCTGGTCTGGTGTGAGCGGTTTGAGCGGTCAAAACCGGTTTGAGCCAGTTTGAGCCGGTCTGGTCCGGTTTGAGTCTGGTTTGAGCGGTCAAAACCGGTTTCAGCCGGTCTGGTTCGGTTTGAGCCGGTCTGGTCCGGTTTGAGCCTGTCAAAACCGGTTTGAGCCGGTCTGGTCGGTTTGAGTCCAGTTTGAGCCGGTCAAAACTGGTTTGAGCCGGTCTGGTCCGTAATGAGATGGTTAAAACTGGTTTGAGCCAGTTTGAGCGGTCAAAACCAGTTTGAGCCGGTGAAAACCGGTTTGAGCTGGTCTGGTCTGGTTTGAGCGGTCAAAACCTGTTTGAGCCGTTTGAGCCGGTCTGGTCCGTTCCAGTTTGAGCCGGTCAAAACCGGTTTGAGCCGGTCTGGTCCGGTTTGATCCGGTTTGAGCCAGTCTGGTCCGGTTTGAGCCGGTCAAAACCGGTTTGAGCCGGTCTGGTCCGGTTTGAGTCTGGTTTGAGCGGTCAAAACCGGTTTGAGCCGGTCTGGTTCGGTTTGATCTGGTCAAAACACGTTTGAGTCCGGTTTGAGCCGGTCTGGTTCGGTTTCATCCAGTCAAACCCGGTTTGAGCCAGTCTAATGTGGTGAAAACAGGTTTGAGCCTGTCTGGTCCCGTTTGAGTCTGGTTTGAGCCAGTCAAAACCGGTTTGAGTCAAAACCGGTTTGAGTCTGTCAAAACTGGTTTGAGCCGGTCTAGTCCAGTTTGAGCTGGCTTGAGCCAGTCTGGTCCGGTTTGATTCGATTTGAGCCGGTCTGGTCCGGTTTTAGTCCGGTTGGAGCCGTTCAAAACCGGTTTCAGCTGGTCTGGTTCGGTTTGTGCCGTTCTGGTCCGGTTTGAGTCTGTCAAAACCAGTTGGAATCGGTCTGGTCTGGTTTGATCCAGTTTGAGCTGGTCTTGTGCGGTTTTAGTCCGGTTAGAGCCGGTCAAAACCGGTTTCAGCCGGTCTGGTTCGGTTTTTGCCAGTATGATCCGGTTTGAGCGGTTTGAGCTGGTCAAAACCGGTTTGAGACGGTCAAAACCGGTTAGACCCGGTCTGGCCTGGTTTGAGTCAGGTTTGAGTCCGGTTTGTCCCGGTCTGGTCCGGTTTGAGCCGGTCAAAACCGGTTTGAGCCCATCTCATCCGCTTTGAGCCGGTCAAAACCAGTTTCAGCTGGTGTGGTTCGGTTTTGAGCCGCTCTGGTCTGGTTAGAACCTGTCAAAACCGGTTGGAACCGGTCTGGTCGGTTTGATCTGGTTTGAGCGGTTTGAGCCGGTCTGTTCCTGTTTGAGCCGGTCTGTTCCTGTTTGAGTCCGGTTTGAGCCATTCAAAACCGGTTTGAGCGGTCTGGTCTGGTTTGAGTCCGGTTTGAGTCCGTTTGAGCCGGTCAAAACCGGTTTGAGCCGGTCTGGTCCGGTTTGAGTCCGGTTTGAGCCAGTCAAAACAGGTTTGAGCCGGTCTGGTCCGGTTTGATCCGGTTTGAGCCGTCAAAACCGGTTTGAGCCGGTCTGGCCTGGTTTGATTTGGTCAAAACCGTTTGACTCTGGTTTGAGCCGTCAAAACTGGTTTGAGCCGTTCTGGTCTGGTTTGATCCGTTTGAGCCGGTCTGGTCTGGTTTGAGCCGGTTCAAACCGGTTTTAGCCGGTCTGGTCCTGTTTGATCCGGTTTGAGCCGTTCAAAACCGGTTTGAGACGGTCTGGTCCGTAATGAGATGGTTAAAACCGGTTTGAGCCAGTCTAAGAGCCGGTCTCGTGCCGTTTGATCCGGTTGGAGCCGGTCAAAACATGTTTGAGTCCGTTTTGAGACGGTCTGGTCCGTTCTGGTTTCAGCCGGACAAAACCAGTTTGAGCCGTTCTAATACGGTCAAAACATATTTGAGCCGGTCTGCTCGGATTTGAGTCCGGGTTGAGGAGTTAAAAACCGGATTGAGTCCGGTTTGAGACGGTCTGGTCCGGTTTGAGTCTGGTTTGAGCCAGTGAAAACAGGTTTGAGCCAGTCTGGTTGGTTTGAGTCCGGTTTGTGCCGGTCTGGTCCGGTTTGAGCCGGTCAAAACCGGTTTGAGCCAGTCTAATATGGTCAAAACTTGTTTGAGCCAGTCTGCTCGGATTTGAGTCCGGTTTGAGGCAGTAAAAACCGGTTTCAGTCCGGTTTGAGCCATTCTGTTCCGTTCCGGTTTGAATCCGGTTTCAGCCGGTCAAAACAGGATTGAGGCGGTCGGGTCCGGTTTGAGCCGGGCAAAACCAGTTTGAGTCGTTCTGCTCTGGTTTCAGCCGTTCAAAACCGGTTCGAGTCGTTCTGGTCCGGTTTGAGCTGGGAAAAACCGGTTTGAGCCGGTCCGGTCCAGTTTGGTCTGGTCAAAACACGTTTGAGTCCGGTTTGAGCCGGTCAAAACCAGTTTTAACCGGTCTCACGTTTGAGTCCGGTTTGAGCCGGTCAAATCCGGTTTGAGCCCGTCTGGTCTGCTTTGAGCCGGTCAAAACCGCTTTGAGCCGGACTAGTCTGGTTTGAGCTGACTTGAGCCGCTGTGGACCGGTTTGATCCGATTTGAGCCGGTCTGGTCGCGTTTGAGCTGGTAAAAACCGGTTTGAGCCGGTCTGTTCCTGTTTGAGTCCGGTTTGAGCCGGTTTGAGCCGGTCTGGTCCGTTTGAGCCAGTCAAAACCGGTTTGAGCCAGTCTGGTCCGGTTTGATCCGGTTTGAGCTGGTCTGGTCTGGTTTGATTTGGTTTGAGCTGGTCAAAACCGGTTTGAGTCCGGTTTCAGCCGATCAAAACCGGTTTCAAACGGTCTAGCTGGTCTGGTCCGAATTGTTCCGGTTTGAGTCGGTCTGGTCCGGTTTGATTTGATTTGAGCTGGTAAAAACCGGTTTGAGCTGGTCTGGTCCGCTTTGAGCCGGTCAAAACCGGTTTGAGCGGTTTGAGCCGTCTGGTCCGGTTTGATACGGTTTGCATCGGTCTGGTCCGGTTTGATTCGATTTGAGCTGGTCAAAACCGGTTTGAGCCGGTCTGGTCTGGTTTGAGTCCGGTTTGAGCCAGTCAAAACGGGTTTCAGCCTGTCTGGCTTGGTTTGATCTGGTCAAAACCAGTTTGAGTCCGGTTTGAGCCGGTCAAAACCGGTTTGAGCCGGTCTGGTCCGGTTTGAGTCAGTTTGAGCCGTCAAACCGGTTTGAGCGGTCTGGCCTGGTTTGATCTGGTCAAAACCCGTATGAGTCCGGTTTGAGCCGGTCAAAACCGGTTTGAGATGTTCTGGTCCGGTTTGAGCCAGTTTGAGCCGGTCTGGTTTGAGCCGGTTTGAGCCGTCTGGTCCGGTTTGAGCCGGTCTGTTCCTGTTTGAGTCCGGTTTGAGCCATTCAAAACCGGTTTGAGCTGGTCTGGTCTGGTTTGAGTCCGGTTTGAGTCCGTTTGAGCTGGTCAAAACCGGTTTGAGCGGTCTGGTCGGTTTGAGTCGGTTTGAGCCAGTCAAAACAGGTTTGAGCCGGTCTGGTCCGGTTTGATCCGGTTTGAGCGGTCAAAACCAGTTTGAGCCGGTCTGGCCTGGTTTGATTTGGTCAAAACCCGTTTGACTCTGGTTTGAGCCGTCAAAACTGGTTTGAGCCGTTCTGGTCTGGTTTGATCCGGTTTGAGCCGGTCTGGTCTGGTTTGAGCCGGTCAAAACCGGTTTGAGCTGGTCTGGTCCTGTTTGATCCGGTTTGAGCCGTTCAAAACCTGGTAGACCTGGTCTGGTCCGTAATGAGATGGTTAAAACCGGTTTGAGCCAGTCTAAGAGCCGGTCTGGTGCGGTTTGATCCGGTTTGAGCTGGTCAAAACATGTTTGAGTCCGTTTGAGCCGGTCTGGTCCGGTTTGATCCGTTTGAGCCGGTCAAAACCGGTTTGAGCCGTTCAAAACCGGTTTGAGCTGGTCAAAACAGGTTTGAGCCGGTCTGGTCGGTTTGAGTCCGGTTTGAGCGGTGAAAACCGGATTGAGTCCGGTTTGAGACGGTCTGGTCCGGTTTGAGTCTGGTTTGAGCCAGTGAAAACAGGTTTGAGCCAGTCTGGTTGGTTTGAGTCCGGTTTGTGCCGGTCTGGTCCGGTTTGAGCCGGTCAAAACCGGTTTGAGCCAGTCAAAACTGGTTTGAGCCAGTCAAAACTGGTTTGAGCCAGTCTGGTCCGGTTTGAGTCCGGTTTGAGCCAGTCAAAACCGGTTTGAGTCCGGTTTGAGCCAGTCTGTTCCTGTTTGAGTCGGTTTGAGTCGGTTTCAGCCGGTCAAAACAGGTTTGAGCCGGTCTGGTCGGTTTGAGCCGGTCAAAACCGTTTGAGCCGTTCTGGTCTGGTTTGAGCCGTTCAAAACCGGTTTGAGTCGGTCTGGTCCGGTTTGAGCTGGTGAAAACCGGTTTGAGCCGGTCTGGTCCAGTTTGAGCTGGTCAAAACATGTTTGAGTCCGTTTGAGCCGGTCAAAACCGGTTTGAGCCGGTCTGGTCCGTTTGAGTCCGGTTTGAGCGGTCAAAACCGGTTTGAGCCGTCTGGTCTGGTTTGAGCCGGTCAAAACCGGTTTGAGCCGGTCTAGTCCGGTTTGAGCTGGTGAAAACCGGTTTGAGCCGGTCTGGTCCGGTTTGATCCGGTTTGAGCCGGTCTGGTCCTGTTTGAGCCGGTCTGGTCGGTTTGAGCGGTCAAAACCGGTTTGAGCCGGTCTGTTCCTGTTTGAGTCTGGTTTGAGCCTGTCTGGCCTGGTTTGAGCCGTCAAAACCGGTTTGAGCCAGTCTGGTCGGTTTGATCCGGTTTGAGCTGGTCTGGTCTGGTTTGATTTGGTTTGAGCTGGTCAAAACCGGTTTGAGTCCGTTTGAGCCGGTCAAAACCGGTTTGAGCCAGTCAAAACCGGTTTGAGCTGGTCTGGTCCGTTTGAGTCCGGTTTGAGTCGGTCTGGTCCGGTTTGAGCGGTTTGAGCGGTTTGAGCTGGTCAAAACCGGTTTGAGCTGGTCTGGTCCGTTTGAGCCGGTCAAAACCGGTTTGAGCCGGTTTGAGTCTGGTCCGGTTTGATCCGGTTTGAGCGGTCTGGTCGGTTTGAGCGGTCAAAACCGGTTTGAGCCGGTCTGGTCTGGTTTGAGTCCGGTTTGAGCCAGTCAAAACCGGTTTGAGCCTGTCTGGCCTGGTTTGATCTGGTCAAAACCAGTTTGAGTCCGGTTTGAGCCGGTCAAAACCGGTTTGAGCCGGTCTGGTCCGGTTTGAGCTGGTGAAAACCGGTTTGAGCCGGTCTGGTCCAGTTTGAGCTGGTCAAAACCGTTTGAGTCCGGTTTGAGCCGGCAAAACCAGTTTGAGCCGGTCTGTTCCTGTTTGAGCCGGTTTGAGCTGGTCAAAACCGGTTTGAGCCGTCTGGTCGGTTTGAGCCGGTCAAAACCGGTTTGAGCCGGTCTAGTCCGGTTTGAGCTGGTCAAAACCGGTTTGAGCCGGTCTGGTCCGGTTTGATCCGGTTTGAGCGGTCTGGTCGGTTTGAGCTGGTCAAAACCGGTTTGAGCCGGTCTGTTCCTGTTTGAGTCTGGTTTGAGCCGGTCTGGTCTGGCTTGAGTCCGTTTGAGCCAGTCAAAACAGGTTTGAGCCGGTCTGGCCTGGTTTGATCTGGTCAAAACCGGTTTGAGCTGGTCTGGTCTGGTTTGATTTGGTTTGAGCCGGTCAAAACCGGTTTGAGTCCGTTTGAGCCGTCAAAACCGGTTTGAGCTGGTCTGGTCCGGTTTGATCCGGTTTGAGCGGTCTGGTCCTGTTTGAGTCCGTTTGAGCCGTCAAAACCGGTTTGAGCTGGTCTGGTCCGTTTGAGCCGGTCAAAACCGGTTTGAGCGGTCTGGTCCGGTTTGAGTCAGTTTGAGTCCGGTTTGAGCGGTCAAAACCGTTTGAGCCGGTCAAAACCGGTTTGAGCCGGTCTGGTCTGGTTTGAGTCCGTTTGAGCCGGTCAAAACTGGTTTGAGCCTGTCTGGCCTGGTTTGATCTGGTCAAAACCAGTTTGAGTCCGGTTTGAGCCGGTCAAAACCGGTTTGAGCCGGTCTGGTCCGTTTGAGTCCAGTTTGAGTCCGGTTTGAGCTGGTCTGGTCCGGTTTGATCCGGTTTGAGCCAGTCAAAACCGGTTTGAGTCTGGTTTGAGCCGGTCAAAACCGGTTTCAGCCGGTCTGGTCCGTTTGAGCCGGTCTGGTCCGTTTGAGCCGGTCTGTTCCTGTTTGAGCCGGTTTGAGCCGGTTTGAGCCGTTTGAGCCGGTCTGGTCCGGTTTGAGTCGGTTTGAGCCGGTCAAAACCGGTTTGAGCTGGTCTGGTCCGTTTGAGCCGGTCAAAACCGGTTTGAGCTGGTCAAAACCGGTTTGAGTCCAGTTTGAGCCGGTCTGGTCGGTTTGAGCGGTCAAAACCGGTTTGAGTCCGGTTTGAGCCGGTCTGGTCCGGTTTGATCCGGTTTGAGTCTGGTTTGAGCCAGTTTGAGCCGGTCTGGTCGGTTTGATCCGGTTTGAGCCGGTCAAAACGGTTTGAGTCCGGTTTCAGCCGGTCAAAACCGTTTGAGCCGGTCTGGTCTGGTTTGATTTGGTTTGAGCCGGTCTGGTCCTGTTTGAGCCGGTCAAAACCGTTTGAGCCGGTCTGTTCCTGTTTGAGCCGGTTTGAGCAGGTCAAAACCGGTTTGAGCCGGTCTAGTCCGGTTTGAGCCAGTTTGAGCGGTCTGGTCCTGTTTGAGCCGGTCAAAACGGTTTGAGCCGGTCTGGTCCTGTTTGAGCGGTCAAAACCGGGTTGAGCTGGTCTGGTCCGGTTTGAGCAGGTCAAAACCGGTTTGAGCCTGTCTAATACGATCAAAGCTGGTTTGAGCGGTCTGGTCCTGTTTGAGCCGTTTGAGCCGGTCTGGTCCGGTTTGATCCGGTTTGAGCCTGTCTGGTCTGGTTTGAGCCAGTTTGAGCCGGTCTGGTCCGGTTTGAGCCAGTCTGGTCCGGTTTGAGCTGGTCAAAACCGGTTTCAGCCGGTCTGGTCCGGTTTGAGTCTGGTCGGTTTGAGTCGGTCAAAACCGGTTTGAGCCGGTCTGGTCCGTTTGAGTCCGTTTGAGCCGTCAAAACCGGTTTGAGCCGTCTGGTCCTGTTTGAGCCGGTCAAAACCGGTTTGAGTCGGTTTGAGCCAGTCAAAACCGGTTTGAGCTGGTCTGGTCTGGTTTGAGCCAGTCAAAACCGGTTTGAGCCAGTCAAAACCGGTTTCAGCCGGTCTGGTCTGGTTTGAGCTGGTCAAAACCGGTTTCAGCCGGTCTGGTCAGGTTTGAGCCGTTTGAGCCGGTCAAAACCGGTTTGAGCGGTCTGGTCCGGTTTGAGCCGTCAAAACCGGTTTGAGTCCGTTTGAGCCGGTCTGTTCGGTTTGATCCGGTTTGAGCCTGTCTAGTCTGGTTTGAGCCAGTTTGAGCCGGTCTGTCCGGTTTGAGCCAGTCTGGTCGGTTTGAGCGGTCAAAACCGGTTTCAGCCGGTCTGGTCCGGTTTGAGTCTGGTCGGTTTGAGTCTGTTTGAGCCGGTCAAAACCGGTTTGAGCCGGTCTGGTCCGTTTGAGTCCGTTTGAGCGGTCAAAACCGGTTTGAGCCGGTCTGGTCCTGTTTGAGCCGTTCAAAACCGGTTTGAGTCTGGTTTGAGCCAGTCAAAACCGGTTTGAGCTGGTCTGGTCCTGTTTGAGCTGGTCAAAACTGGTTTGAGCCAGTCAAAACCGGTTTGAGCGGTCAAAACCAGTTTGAGCCGGTCTGGTCTGGTTTGAGCCGGTTTGAGCCGGTCAAAACCAGTTTGAGCCAGTCTGGTCGGTTTGATCCGGTTTGAGCCGGTTTGAGCTGTCAAAACCGGTTTGAGCCAGTCTGGTCCGGTTTGAGCCGTTCAAAACCGGTTTGAGCCGGTTTGAGCCGGTCTGGTGTGGTTTGAGCCGGTTTGAGCCGTCTGGTCGGTTTGAGCCAGTTTGAGCCGGTCTGGTCCGGTTTGAGCTGGTCAAAACCGGTTTGAGCCAGTCTGGTCCGGTTTGAGTCGGTCAAAACCGGTTTGAGCCGTTCTGGTCCGGTTTGATCCGGTCAAAACCGGTTTGAGCCAGTCAAAACCGGTTTGAGCGGTCAAAACCGGTTTGAGCTGGTCTGGTCCGGTTTGAGTCCGGTTTGAGCTGGTCAAAACCGGTTTGAGCCGGTCTGGTCGGTTTGAGTCCAGTTTGAGTCCGGTTTGAGCTGGTCTGGTCCGGTTTGATCCGGTTTGAGCCGGTCAAAACCAGTTTGAGCCATTCAAAACCGGTTTGAGCCGGTCAAAACCAGTTTGAGCCGGTCTAGTCCGGTTTGAGTCCGTTTGAGCGGTCTGGTCCGTTTGAGCCGGTTTGAGTCCGGTTTGAGCCGGTTTGAGCTGGTCTGGTCCGGTTTGATCCGGTTTGAGCTGGTCAAAACCGGTTTGAGCTGGTCTGGTCCGGTTTGAGCTGGTCAAAACCGGTTTGAGCTGGTCAAAACCGGTTTGAGTCCAGTTTGAGCCAGTCAAAACCGGTTTGAGCGGTCAAAACCGGTTTGAGTCCGGTTTGAGCCAGTCTGGTCCGGTTTGATCCGGTTTGAGCCGGTTTGAGCTGTCTGGTCCGGTTTGATCCGGTTTGAGCCGTCAAAACCGGTTTGAGCCATTCAAAACCGGTTTGAGCCGGTCAAAACCAGTTTGAGCCGGTCTGGTCTGGTTTGAGTCGGTTTGAGCCGGTCTGGTCCGGTTTGAGCAGGTCAAACCGTTTGAGCCGGTCTGGTCGGTTTGAGTCCAGTTTGAGCGGTCAAAACCGGTTTGAGTCGGTTTGAGCCGGTCTAGTCCGGTTTGAGTCCAGTTTGAGCTGGTCTGGTCCGGTTTGAGCCCGTCAAAATCGGTTTGTGCCTGTCTGGTCCTGTTTGAGCCGGTCAAAACCGGGTTGAGCTGGTCTGGTCCGGTTTCAGCAGTTCGAAACCGGTTTGAGCCTGTCTAATACGATCAAAGCTGGTTTGAGCCGGTCTGTTCCCTTTTGATCCGTTTGAGCCTGTCTGGTGCGGTTTGATCCGGTTTGAGCCTGTCTGGTCTGGTTTGAGCCAGTTTGATCCGGTCTGATCCGGTTTGAGCCACTCTCGTCCGGTTTGAGCTGGTCAAAACCGGTTTTAGCCGGTCTGGTTCGGTTTCTTCCGGTTTGAGTCTGTCGAAACCGGTTCGAGCCGGTGTGGTCCGTTTTGAGTCCGTTTTGAGTCGGTCAAAACCGGATTGAGCCGGTCTGGTCCTGTTTGATCCGTTCAAAACCGGTTTGAGTCTGGTTTCAGCCAGTCAAAACCGGTTTGAGCTGGTCTGGATCTGTTTTAGCTGGTCAAAACTGGTTTGAGCCAGTCTAATACAGTCAAAACAAGTTTGAGCCGGTCTGGTTCGGTCTCCCTGGTTTGAGACGGTCAAACCCAGTTTCATCCAGTGTCGTCCGGGTGGAGTCCGGTTTGAGCCGGTCAAAGCAGGTTTGAGCCAGTCTGGTCCGTAGTGAGACCGTTAAAACCGGTTTGAGCCGGTTTAAGACCTGGTCTGATGCGGTTTGATCCGGTTTGAGCCCGTCTGGTCCGGTTTCAGCCTATGTGAGCTGGTCTGGTACGGTTTGAGCTGGTGAAAACCAGTTTTTGACAGTCTGCTCCGGTTTGTGTCGGTCAAAACCGGTTTGAGCCGTTCTGGCCCGGTTTGATCCGGTGGAAACCGGTTTGAGCCGGTCTAATACGGTCAAAACAGATTTGAGCTGGTGTGGTCCGGTTTGAGTCCGATTTCAGCTGGTCAAAACCGGTTTGAGCCGGTCTGGTCCGTATTGATACAGTTAAAACCGGTTTGAGCCGGTCCGGTACGGTTTGAGCCGGTTCAAAATCGGTTTGAGTCCGGTTTGAGCCGGTCAAAACCGGTTTGAGCTGGTCTTGTCCGCATTGGGACGATTAAAACCAGTTTGAGCCGGTCTAAGAGCCGGTCTGGTGCGGTTTGATTCGATTTGAGCCAGTCAGAACAGGTTTGAGTCCAGTTTGAGACGGTCAGGTCGGTTTGATTCGATTTGAGCTGGTCAAAACCAGTTTGAGCAGGTCTGGTCTGGTTTGAGTCCGGTTTGAGCCCGTCAAAAGCCGTTTGAGCCGGTCTGGTCTGTATTGAGACTGTTCAAACAGGTTTGAGCCGGTCTAAGAGCCGGTCTGGTGTGGTTTGATCCAGTCAACACTGGTTTGTGCCGGTCTCGTCCGATTTGAGCCGGTCAAAACTGGTTTTAGCCGGTCCAGCCGTTCTGGTCCGGATTGATGCGGTTTGAGCTGGACTGGTCTGGTTTGATCCGTTTGGAGCTGGTCAGCTCCGGTTTGATCCGGTTTGAGCCCGTCTGGTCTGCTTTGAGCCGGTTTGAGCCGGTCTGGACTGGATTGATCCGGTTTGAGTCCGTCTGGTCCGGTTTCAGCCGATGTGAGCCGCTCATGTACGGTTTGAGCCGGTGAAAACCGGTTTGTGCTAGTCTGCTCCGGTTTGAGCTGGTCAAAACCGGTTTGAGTCAATCTGGTCCAGTTTGAGCTGGTCAAAACCGGTTTGAGCCGGTCTAATACGGTAAAAACGGGTTTGAGTCGGTGTGGTCCGGATTGATCCCGATTGAGCCATTCAAAACCGGTTTGAGTCCGGTTTGACTTGGTCAAAACCGGTTTGAGCATGTCTGGTCCGGTTTGATCCGGTTTGAATCGGTCTAGTCGAGTTTGAGCCAGTTAAAACCGGTTTGAGTCCGGTCTGGTTCGGTTTTAGTCAGTCTAATACGGTCAAAACAGGTTTGAGCCGGTCTGGTGCGGTCTGGTCTGGTTTGAGCCGGTCAAAACTGGTTTGAGCCGGACTGGTCTGGTTTGAGTCCGGTTTGAGCTGGTCAAAACCCATTTCAGCCGGTCTGATCCATATTGACCTGGTTTGAGCCGGTCTGGTGGGGTTTGATGCTGTTTCAGTCCGTGTGGTCCTGTTTGAGCAGGTTGGAGCTGGTGTAATCCGGTTTGACCCGGCTTGAGCCAGTCTGGTTCGGTTTGATACGGATTGAGCCGGTGAAAACCGGTTTGAGTTCAGATTGAGCCGCTCAAAATCGGTTTGAGCCGGTCTAGTCCGGTTTGAGTCTGGTTTGAGCCAGTCTGGTCCGGTTTGAGCAGGTCTGGTCTGGTTTGAGTCCTTTTGAGCCAGTCAAAACCGGTTTGAGTCCGTTTGAGTCGGTTTGAGCCGTGAAACCGGTTTGAGCTGGTCTGGTCGGTTTGAGCCAGTCTGGTCCGGTTTGAGCCGGTTTGAGCCGTCAAACCGGTTTGAGCAGGTCTGGTCTGGTTTGAGTCGGTTTGAGCCGTCAAAACCGTTTGAGCCTGTCTGGTCCGGTTTGACCGGAAAGAAGCTCTGAGAAACTGCTTTGTGTTCTGTGAATTCATCTCACAGAGTTACAGCTTTCTCCAGGTCTAAGACTGTTCTTGTGGAATTTGCAAAGGGATATTTGAAAGCCCATAGAGGCCAATGGAGAAGTAGAAAATATCCTCAGATTAAAACTGGAAAGAAGATTTCTGAGAAACTGCTATGTGATGTGTTACTTCCACGCACTGAGTTACAGCTGTATTTCATGGAGCTGTTTTCTAGCCTTATTTCTGTGGAATCTGAGAACTGATATTACGGATCCCTTTGAAACCATAGGGCCAAAGGAAATATCCTCAGATGAAAACTGGAAAGAAGCTTTCTGAGAAACTGCTTTGTGTTCTGTGAATTCATCTCACAGAGTTACAGCTCGAAGTTTTGCTAAGACTGTTCTTGTGGAATTTGCAAAGGATATTTGGAAGCCCATGGAGGCTATGGTGAAAAGGAAATATCCTCAGATAAAAACTGGAAAGAAGCTTTCTGAGAAACTGCTTTGTGATCTGTGAATTCATCTCACAGAGTTACAGCTTTCCTCCAGAAGCCTTCACTAAGACTGTTCTTGTGGAATTTGCAAAGGATATTTGGAAGCCCATAGAGGCCTATGGTGAAAAGGAAATATCCTCAGATGAAAACTGGAAAGAAGCTTTCTGAGAAACTGCTTTGTGATGTGACTTCCACTCACTGAGTTACAGCTGTATTTCATGGAGCTGTTTGCTAGCCTTATTTCTGTGAAATCTGACAACTGATATTTAGGATCCCTTTGAAGACTGTATGACCAAAGGAAATATCCTGTGATGAAAATGAGTAAGAAGCTTTCTGAGAAACTTCTTTGTGATCTTTGAATTCATCTAACAGAGTTACAGCTTTCCTCAGAGCTTTTGACTGTTCTTGTGGAATTTGCAAAGTGATATTTGGAAGCCTTCTGGTGAAAAAGAAAATATCCTCAGATGAAAACTGGAAAGAAGCTTTCTGAGAAACTGCTTTTGTTCTGTGAATTCATCTCACAGAGTTACAGCCTTTCCCGCAAGTAGTCTTTCGCTAAGACTGTTCTTCTGCAATTTGCAAAGTGATATTTGGAAGCCCATGGAGGCTATGGTGAAAAAGAAAATATCCTCAGATGAAAACTGGAAAGAAGCTTTCTGAGAAACTGCTTTGTGATGTGTGACTTCCACTCACTGAGTTACAGCTGTATTTCGTGGAGCTGTTTGCTAGCCTTATTTCTGTGGAATTTGAGAACTGATATTTTGGATCCCTTTGAAGACTATAGGGCCAAAGGAAATATCCTCTGATAAAAACTGGAAAGAAGCTTTCTGAGAAACTTCTTTGTGATCTGTGAATTCATCTCACAGAGTTACAGCTTTCCCCTCAAGAAGCCTTCGCTAAGACTGTTCTTGTGGAATTTGCAAAGTGATATTTGGAAGCCCATGGAGGCTATGGTGAAAAAGAAAATATCCTCAGATAAAAACTGGAAAGAAGCTTTCTGAGAAACTGCTTTGTGTTCTGTGAATTCATCTCACAGAGTTACAGCTTTCCCTCAAGAAGCCGTTCACTAAGACTGTTCTTGTGGAATTTGCAAAGGATATTTGGAAGCCCATATCAAAAAGAAAATATCCTCAGATGAAAACTGGAAAGAAGCTTTCTGAGAAACTGCTTTGTGATGTGTGACTTCCACTCACAGAGTTACAGCTGTATTTCGTGGAGCTGTTTGCTAGCCTTATTTCTGTGGAATCTGAGAACTGATATTTCGGATCCCTTTGAAGACTATAGGGCCAAAGAAAATATCCTCTGATAAAAATGAAAGAAGCTTTCTGAGAAACTTCTTTGTGATCTGTGAATTCATCTCACAGAGTTACAGCTTTCCCCTCAAGAAGCCTTTCGCTAAGACTGTTCTTGTGGAATTTGCAAAGTGATATTTGGAAGCCCATGGAGGGCTATGGTGAAAAGGGAAATATCCTCAGATAAAAACTGAAAGAAGCTTTCTGAGAAACTTTGTGTTCTGTGAATTCATCTCACAGAGTTACAGCTTTCCTCAAGAAGCCTTCGCTAAGACTGTTCTGGAATTTGCAAAGGATATTTGGAAGCCCATAGAGGCTATGGTGAAAAGAAAATATCCTCAGATGAAAACTGGAAAGAAGCTTTCTGAGAAACTACTTTGTGATGTGTGACTTCCACTCACTGAGTTACAGCTGTATTTCGTGGAGTTGTTTGCTAGCCTTATTTCTGTGGAATCTGAGAACTGATATTTGGATCCCTTTGAAGACTATAGGGCCAAAGAAAATATCCTCAGATGAAAATGAGAAAGAAGCTTTCTGAGAAACTTTGTGATCTGTGAATTCATCTCACAGAGTTACAGCTTTCCTCAAGAAGCCTTCGCTAAGACTGTTCTTGTGGAATTTGCAAAGTGATATTTGGAAGCCCATGGAGGCTATGGTGAAAAGGAAATATCCTCCGATCAAAATGAGAAAGAAGCTTTCTGAGAAACTTCTTTGTGATCTGTGAATTCATCTCACAGAGTTACAGCTTTCCTCAAGAAGCCTTCGCTAAGACTGTTCTTGTGGAATTTGCAAAGGATATTTGGAAGCCCATAGAGGCCTATGGTGAAAAGAAAATATCCTCAGATGAAAACTGGAAAGAAGCTTTCTGAGAAACTGCTTTGTGTTCTGTGAATTCATCTCACTGAGTTACAGCTGTATTTCATGGAGCTGTTTGCTAGCCTTATTTCTGTGGAATCTGAGAACTGATATTTGGATCCCTTTGAAGACTATAGGGCCAAAGGAAATATCCTCAGATAAAACTGAAAGAAGCTTTCTGAGAAACTTCTTTGTGATCTGTGAATTCATCTCACAGAGTTACAGCTTTCCTCAAGAAGCCTTTGCTAAGACTGTTCTGTGGAATTTGCAAAGGATATTTGGAAGCCCATGGAGGCTATGGTGAAAAGGAAATATCCTCAGATAAAACTGGAAAGAAGCTTTCTGAGAAACTGCTTTGTGATCTGTGAATTCATCTCACAGAGTTACAGCTTTCCTCAAGAAGCCTTCGCTAAGACTGTTCTTGTGGAATTTGCAAAGTGATATTTGGAAGCCCATGGAGGCTATGGTGAAAAGAAAATATCCTCAGATGAAAACTGGAAAGAAGCTTTCTGAGAAACTGCTTTGTGATGTGTGACTTCCACTCACTGAGTTACAGCTGTATTTCATGGAGCTGTTTGCTAGCCTTATTTCTGTGGAATTTGAGAACTGATATTTGGAAGCCCATGGAGGGCTATGGTGAAAAGAAAATATCCTCAGATGAAAACTGGAAAGAAGCTTTCTGAGAAACTGCTTTGTGATCTGTGAATTCATCTCACAGAGTTACAGCTTTCCTCAAGAAGCCTTTGCTAAGACTGTTCTGTGGAATTTGCAAAGTGATATTTGGAAGCCCATGGAGGCTATGGTGAAAAGGAAATATCCTCAGATAAAACTGAAAGAAGCTTTCTGAGAAACTGCTTTGTGATCTGTGAATTCATCTCACAGAGTTACAGCTTTCCTCAGAAGCTTTCGCTAAGACTGTTCTTGTGGAATTTGCAAAGGATATTTGGAAGCCCATGGATGGCTATGGTGAAAAAGAAAATATCCTCAGATGAAAACTGGAAAGAAGCTTTCTGAGAAACTGCTTTGTGTTCTGTGAATTCATCTCACAGAGTTACAGCTTTCCCCTCCAGAAGCCGTTTGCTAAGACTGTTCTTGTGGAATTTGCAAAGGATATTTGGAAGCCCATAGAGGCCTATGGTGAAAAAGAAAATATCCTCAGATGAAAACTGGAAAGAAGCTTTCTGAGAAACTGCTTTGTGATGTGTGACTTCCACTCACTGAGTTACAGCTGTATTTCATGGAGCTGTTTGCTAGCCTTATTTCTGTGGAATCTGAGAACTGATATTTGGATCCCTTTGAAGACTATAGGGCCAAAGGAAATATCCTCCGATAAAAATGAGAAAGAAGCTTTCTGAGAAACTTCTTTGTGATCTGTGAATTCATCTCACAGAGTTACAGCTTTCCTCAAGAAGCCTTTGCTAAGACTGTTCTTGTGGAATTTGCAAAGTGATATTTGGAAGCCCATGGAGGGCTATGGTGAAAAAGAAAATATCCTCAGATAAAACTGGAAAGAAGCTTTCTGAGAAACTGCTTTGTGTTCTGTGAATTCATCTCACAGAGTTACAGCTTTCCTCTCAAGAAGCCGTTTGCTAAGACTGTTCTTGTGGAATTTGCAAAGTGATATTTGGAAGCCCATAGAGGCTATGGTGAAAAGAAAATATCCTCAGATGAAAACTGGAAAGAAGCTTTCTGAGAAACTGCTTTGTGATGTGTGACTTCATCTCACTGAGTTACAGCTGTATTTCATGGAGCTGTTTGCTAGCCTTATTTCTGTGGAATTTGCAAAGTGATATTTGGAAGCCCTTTGAAGACTATGGTGAAAAAGAAAATATCCTCAGATCAAAATGAGAAAGAAGCTTTCTGAGAAACTTCTTTGTGATCTGTGAATTCATCTCACAGAGTTACAGCTTTCCTCAAGAAGCCTTCGCTAAGACTGTTCTTGTGGAATTTGCAAAGTGATATTTGGAAGCCCATAGAGGCTATGGTGAAAAGGAAATATCCTCAGATAAAACTGAAAGAAGCTTTCTGAGAAACTGCTTTGTGTTCTGTGAATTCATCTCACAGAGTTACAGCTTTCCCCTCAAGAAGCCTTTCGCTAAGACTGTTCTTGTGGAATTTGCAAAGTGATATTTGGAAGCCCATGGAGGCTATGGTGAAAAAGAAAATATCCTCAGATGAAAACTGGAAAGAAGCTTTCTGAGAAACTGCTTTGTGTTCTGTGAATTCATCTCACAGAGTTACAGCTTTCCTCCAGAAGCCGTTTGCTAAGACTGTTCTTGTGGAATTTGCAAAGGATATTTGGAAGCCCATAGAGGCCTATGGTGAAAAGAAAATATCCTCAGATGAAAACTGGAAAGAAGCTTTCTGAGAAACTGCTTTGTGATGTGTGACTTCCACTCACTGAGTTACAGCTGTATTTCGTGGAGCTGTTTGCTAGCCTTATTTCTGTGGAATCTGAGAACTGATATTTCGGATCCCTTTGAAGACTATAGGGCCAAAGGAAATATCCTCTGATAAAAATGAGAAAGAAGCTTTCTGAGAAACTTCTTTGTGATCTGTGAATTCATCTCACAGAGTTACAGCTTTCCTCTCAAGAAGCCGTTCTAAGACTGTTCTTGTGGAATTTGCAAAGTGATATTTGGAAGCCCATGGAGGGCTATGGTGAAAAGGAAATATCCTCAGATAAAACTGGAAAGAAGCTTTCTGAGAAACTGCTTTGTGTTCTGTGAATTCATCTCACAGAGTTACAGCTTTCCTCCAGAAGCCGTTCGCTAAGACTGTTCTTGTGGAATTTGCAAAGTGATATTTGGAAGCCCAGAGGCTATGGTGAAAAAGAAAATATCCTCAGATAAAAACTGGAAAGAAGCTTTCTGAGAAACTGCTTTGTGATGTGTGACTTCCACTCACTGAGTTACAGCTGTATTTCGTGGAGCTGTTTGCTAGCCTTATTTCTGTGGAATCTGAGAACTGATATTTGGATCCCTTTGAAGACTATAGGGCCAAAGGAAATATCCTCGATAAAAATGAGAAAGAAGCTTTCTGAGAAACTTCTTTGTGATCTGTGAATTCATCTCACAGAGTTACAGCTTTCCCCTCAAGAAGCCTTTCGCTAAGACTGTTCTTGTGGAATTTGCAAAGGATATTTGGAAGCCCATGGAGGGCTATGGTGAAAAGGAAATATCCTCAGATAAAACTGGAAAGAAGCTTTCTGAGAAACTGCTTTGTGTTCTGTGAATTCATCTCACAGAGTTACAGCTTTCCTCCAGAAGCCGTTCGCTAAGACTGTTCTTGTGGAATTTGCAAAGGATATTTGGAAGCCCATAGAGGCTATGGTGAAAAGAAAATATCCTCAGATGAAAACTGGAAAGAAGCTTTCTGAGAAACTGCTTTGTGATGTGTGACTTCCACTCACTGAGTTACAGCTGTATTTCATGGAGCTGTTTGCTAGCCTTATTTCTGTGGAATCTGAGAACTGATATTTCGGATCCCTTTGAAGACTATAGGGCCAAAGGAAATATGTTTCAATGAAAATGAGAAAGAAGCTTTTTGAGTAACTTCTTTGTGATCTGTGAATTCATCTCACAGATTTACAGCTTTCTGCACCAAAAGACGTTCGCTAAGACTGTTCTTGTGGAATTTGCAAAGCGATATTTGGAAGCCCATGGAGGCTATGGTGAAAAGAAAATATCCTCAGATAAAAACTGGAAAGAAGCTTTCTGAGAAACTGCTTTGTGTTCTGTGAATTCATCTCACAGAGTTACAGCTTTCCTCCAGAAGCCGTTCGCTAAGACTGTTCTTGTGGAATTTGCAAAGGGATATTTGGAAGCCCATAGAGGCCTATGGTGAAAAAGAAAATATCCTCAGATGAAAACTGGAAAGAAGCTTTCTGAGAAACTGCTTTGTGATGTGTGACTTCCACTCACTGAGTTACAGCTGTATTTCATGGAGCTGTTTGCTAGCCTTATTTCTGTGGAATCTGAGAACTGATATTTCGGATCCCTTTGAAGACTATAGGGCCAAAGGAAATATCCTCCGATCAAAATGAGAAAGAAGCTTTCTGAGAAACTTCTTTGTGATCTGTGAATTCATCTCACAGAGTTACAGCTTTCCCCTCAAGAAGCCTTTCGCTAAGACTGTTCTTGTGGAATTTGCAAAGTCATGTTTGGAAGCCCAGAGGCCTATGGTGAAAAGGAAATATCCTCAGATGAAAACTGGAAAGAAGCTTTCTGAGAAACTGCTTTGTGTTCTGTGAATTCATCTCACAGAGTTACAGCTTTCCCCTCAAGAAGCCTTTCACTAAGACTGTTCTTGTGGAATTTGCAAAGGCATATTTGGAAGCCCATAGGC
The DNA here is from genome assembly GCA_023783455.1 of Erythrocebus patas. Taxonomy (NCBI): domain Eukaryota; kingdom Metazoa; phylum Chordata; class Mammalia; order Primates; family Cercopithecidae; genus Erythrocebus; species Erythrocebus patas. The sequence goes on from JAKFHT010004385.1 coordinate 185,903, forward strand.
CTATGGTGAAAAAAAATATCCTCAGATAAAAACTGGAAAGAAGCTTTCTGAGAAACTGCTTTGTGATGTGTGACTTCCACTCACTGAGTTACAGCTGTATTTCCTGGAGCTGTTTGCTAGCCTTATTTCTGTGGAATCTGAGAACTGATATTTCGGATCCCTTTGAAGACTATAGGGCCAAAGGAAATATCCTCAGAAAAATGAAAGAAGCTTTCTGAGAAACTTCTTTGTGATCTGTGAATTCATCTCACAGAGTTACAGCTTTCCTCAAGAAGCCTTTCGCTAAGACTGTTCTTGTGGAATTTGCAAAGTGATATTTGGAAGCCCATGGAGGGCTATGGTGAAAAAGAAAATATCCTCAGAAAAACTGGAAAGAAGCTTTCTGAGAAACTGCTTTGTGTTCTGTGAATTCTTCTCACAGAGTTACAGCTTTCCTCAAGAAGCCTTTCACTAAGACTGTTCTTATGGAATTTGCAAAGGATATTTGGAAGCCCATAGGCCTATGGTGAAAAGAAAATATCCTCAGATGAAAACTGGAAAGAAGCTTTCTGAGAAACTGCTTTGTTAGATGTGACTTCCACTCACTGAGTTACAGCTGTATTTCGTGTAGTTCTTTGCTAGCCTTATTTCTGTGGAATCTGAGAACTGATATTTGGATCCTTTGAAGACTATAGGGCCAAAGGAAATATCCTCAGAAAAATGAAAAGAAGCTTTCTGAGAAACTTCTTTGTGATCTGTGAATTCATCTCACAGAGTTACAGCTTTCCTCAAGAAGCCTTTCTAAGACTGTTCTGTGGAATTTGCAAAGTGATATTTGGAAGCCCATGGAGGGCTATGGTGAAAAATATCCTCAGATAAAACTGGAAAGAAGCTTTCTGAGAAACTGCTTTGTGTTCTGTGAATTCATCTCACAGAGTTACAGCTTTCCCCTCAGAAGCCGTTCGCTAAGACTGTTCTTGTGGAATTTGCAAAGGATATTTGGAAGCCCATAGAGGCCTATGGTGAAAAATATCCTCAGATGAAAACTGGAAAGAAGCTTTCTGAGAAACTGCTTTGTGATGTGACTTCCACTCACTGAGTTACAGCTGTATTTCATGGAGCTGTTTGCTAGCCTTATTTCTGTGGAATCTGAGAACTGATATTTGGATCCCTTTGAAGACTATAGGGCCAAAGGAAATATCCTCAGATAAAACTGGAAAGAAGCTTTCTGAGAAACTTCTTTGTGATCTGTGAATTCATCTCACAGAGTTACAGCTTTCCTCAAGAAGCCTTTCACTAAGACTGTTCTTGTGGAATTTGCAAAGTGATATTTGGAAGCCCATGGAGGCTATGGTGAAAAATATCCTCAGATAAAACTGGAAAGAAGCTTTCTGAGAAACTGCTTTGTGTTCTGTGAATTCATCTCACAGAGTTACAGCTTTCCTCAGAAGCCGTTCACTAAGACTGTTCTTGTGGAATTTGCAAAGGATATTTGGAAGCCCATAGGCCTATGGTGAAAAGAAAATATCCTCAGATGAAAACTGGAAAGAAGCTTTCTGAGAAACTGCTTTGTGATGTGTGACTTCCACTCACTGAGTTACAGCTGTATTTCCTGGAGCTGTTTGCTAGCCTTATTTCTGTGGAATCTGAGAACTGATATTTCAGATCCCTTTGAAGACTATAGGGCCAAAGGAAATATCCTCAGAAAAATGAAAAGAAGCTTTCTGAGAAACTTCTTTGTGATCTGTGAATTCATCTCACAGAGTTACAGCTTTCCTCAAGAAGCCTTTCGCTAAGACTGTTCTTGTGGAATTTGCAAAGGATATTTGGAAGCCCATGGAGGGCTATGGTGAAAAATATCCTCAGAAAAACTGGAAAGAAGCTTTCTGAGAAACTGCTTTGTGTTCTGTGAATTCATCTCACAGAGTTACAGCTTTCCCCTCCAGAAGCCGTTCGCTAAGACTGTTCTTGTGGAATTTGCAAAGGGATATTTGGAAGCCCATGGAGGCTATGGTGAAAAGAAAATATCCTCAGATGAAAACTGGAAAGAAGCTTTCTGAGAAACTGCTTTGTGATGTTTGACTTCCACTCACTGAGTTACAGCTGTATTTCGTGGAGCTGTTTGCTAGCCTTATTTCTGTGGAATCTGAGAACTGATATTTCGGATCCCTTTGAAGACTATAGGGCCAAAGGAAATATCCTCCGATGAAAATGAGAAAGAAGCTTTCTGAGAAACTTCTTTGTGATCTGTGAATTCATCTCACAGAGTTACAGCTTTACCCTCAAGAAACCTTTCGCTAAGACTGTTCTTGTGGAATTTGCAAAGGGATATTTGGAAGCCCATGGAGGCTATGGTGAAAAAGAAAATATCCTCAGATGAAAACTGGAAAGAAGCTTTCTGAGAAACTGCTTTGTGTTCTGTGAATTCATCTCACAGAGTTACAGCTTTCCCCTCAGAAGCCGTTTGCTAAGACTGTTCTTGTGGAATTTGCAAAGAGATATTTGGAAGCCCATAGAGGCTATGGTGAAAAAAAATATCCTCAGATGAAAACTGGAAAGAAGCTTTCTGAGAAACTGCTTTGTGATGTGACTTCCACTCACTGAGTTACAGCTGTATTTCGTGGAGCTGTTTGCTAGCCTTATTTCTGTGGAATCTGAGAACTGATATTTCGGATCCCTTTGAAGACTATAGGGCCAAAGGAAATATCCTCCAATAAAATGAGAAAGAAACTTTCTGAGAAACTGCTTTGTGATCTGTGAATTCATCTCACAGAGTTACAGCTTTCACCTCAAGAAGCCTTTCGCTAAGACTGTTCTTGTGGAATTTGCAAAGTGACATTTGGAAGCCCATGGAGGGCTATGGCAAAAAAGAAAATATCCTCAGATAAAAACTGGAAGAAGCTTTCTGAGAAACTGCTTTGTGATCTGTGAATTCATCTCACAGAGTTACAGCTTTCCCCTCAAGAAGCCGTTCGCTAAGACTGTTCTTGTGGAATTTGCAAAGGGATATTTGGAAGCCCATAGAGGCCTAAGGTGAAAAGAAAATATCCTCAGATGAAAACTGGAAAGAAGCTTTCTGAGAAAATGCTTTGTGATGTGTGACTTCCACTCACTGAGTTACAGCTGTATTTCGTGGAGCTGTTTGCTAGCCTTATTTCTGTGGAATCTGAGAACTGATATTTCAGATCCCTTTGAAGACTATAGGGCCAAAGGAAATATCCTCAGATAAAAACTGGAAAGAAGCTTTCTGAGAAACTTCTTTGTGATCTGTGAATTCATCTCACAGAGTTACAGCTTTCCCCTCAAGAAGCCTTTCGCTAAGACTGTTCTTGTGGAATTTGCAAAGTGATATTTGGAAGCCCATGGAGGGCTATGGTGAAAAGGAAATATCCTCAGATAAAAACTGGAAAGAAGCTTTCTGAGAAACTGCTTTGTGTTCTGTGAATTCATCTCACAGAGTTACAGCTTTCCCCTCAAGAAGCCGTTCACTAAGACTGTTCTTGTGGAATTTGCAAAGGGATATTTGGAAGCCACTAGAGGTCTATGATGGAAAAGAAAATATCCTCAGATGAAAACTGGAAAGAAGCTTTCTGAGAAACTGCTTTTTGATGTGTGACTTCCACTCACTGAGTTACAGCTGTATTTCGTGGAGCTGTTTGCTAGCCTTATTTCTGTGGAATTTGAGAACTGATATTTGGATCCCTTTGAAGACTATAGGGCCAAAGGAAATATCCTCCGATCAAAATGAGAAAGAAGCTTTCTGAGAAACTTCTTTGTGATCTGTGAATTCATCTCACAGAGTTACAGCTTTCCTCAAGAAGCCTTTCGCTAAGACTGTTCTTGTGGAATTTGCAAAGTGATATTTGGAAGCCCATGGAGGCTATGGTGAAAAATATCCTCAGATAACAACTGGAAAGAAGCTTTCTGAGAAACTGCTTTGTGTTCTGTGAATTCATCTCACAGAGTTACAGCTTTCCACTCAAGAAGCCTTTCGCTAAGACTGTTCTTGTGGAATTTGAAAAGGATATTTGGAAGCCCATAGAGGCCTATGGTGAATAAGAAAATATCCTCAGATGAAAACTGGAAAGAAGCTTTCTGAGAAACTGCTTTGTGATGTGACTTCCACTCACTGAGTTACAGCTGTATTTCGTGGAGCTGTTTGCTAGCCTTATTTCTGTGGAATCTGAGAACTGATATTTGGATCCTTTGAAGACTATAGGGCCAAAGGAAATATCCTCTGATCAAAATGAGAAAGAAGCTTTCTGAGAAACTTCTTTGTGATCTGTGAATTCATCTCACAGAGTTACAGCTTTCCCCTCAAGAAGCCTTTCGCTAAGACTGTTCTTGTGGAATTTGCAAAGTGATATTTGGAAGCCCATGGAGGGCTATGGTGAAAAGGAAATATCCTCAGATAAAAACTGGAAAGAAGCTTTCTGAGAAACTGCTTTGTGTTCTGTGAATTCATCTCACAGAGTTACAGCTTTCCCCTCCAGAAGCCGTTCACTAAGACTGTTCTTGTGGAATTTGCAAAGGATATTTGGAAGCCCATAGAGGCCTATGGTGAAAAGAAAATATCCTCAGATGAAAACTGGAAGAAGCTTTCTGAGAAACTGCTTTGTGATGTGTGACTTCCACTCACTGAGTTACAGCTGTATTTCGTGGAGCTGTTTGCTAGCCTTATTTCTGTGGAATCTGAGAACTGATATTTCAGATCCCTTTGAAGACTATAGGCCAAAGGAAATATCCTCCAATCAAAATGAGAAAGAAGCTTTCTGAGAAACTTCTTTGTGATCTGTGAATTCATCACACAGAGTTACAGCTTTCCTCAAGAAGCCTTTCGCTAAGACTGTTCTTGTGGAATTTGCAAAGTGATATTTGGAAGCCCATGGAGGGCTATGGTGAAAAATATCCTCAGATAACAACTGGAAAGAAGCTTTCTGAGAAACTGCTTTGTGTTCTGTGAATTCATCTCACAGAGTTACAGCTTTCCTCTCAAGAAGCCTTTCGCTAAGACTGTTCTTGTGGAATTTGCAAAGTGATATTTGGAAGCCCATGGAGGCTATGGTGAAAAGGAAATATCCTCAGATAAAAACTGGAAAGAAGCTTTCTGAGAAACTGCTTTGTGTTCTGTGAATTCATCTCACAGAGTTACAGCTTTCCCCTCCAGAAGCCTTTCGCTAAGACTGTTCTTGTGGAATTTGCAAAGGGATATTTGGAAGCCCATGGAGGCTATGGTGAAAAAGAAAATATCCTCAGATGAAAACTGGAAAGAAGCTTTCTGAGAAACTGCTTTGTGATGTGTGACTTCCACTCACTGAGTTACAGCTGTATTTCATGGAGCTGTTTGCTAGCCTTATTTCTGTGGAATCTGAGAACTGATATTTGGATCCCTTTGAAGACTATAGGGCCAAAGGAAATATCCTCCAATCAAAATGAGAAAGAAGCTTTCTGAGAAACTTCTTTGTGATCTGTGAATTCATCTCACAGAGTTACAGCTTTCCCCTCAAGAAGCCTTTCGCTAAGACTGTTCTTGTGGAATTTGCAAAGTGATATTTGGAAGCCCATGGAGGCTATGGTGAAAAGGAAATATCCTCAGATAACAACTGGAAAGAAGCTTTCTGAGAAACTGCTTTGTGTTCTGTGAATTCATCTCACAGAGTTACAGCTTTCCCCTCTAGAAGCCATTCGCTAAGACTGTTCTTCTGGAATTTGCAAAGGGATATTTGGAAGCCCATAGAGGCCTATGGTGAAAAGAAAATATCCTCAGATGAAAACTGGAAAGAAGCTTTCTGAGAAACTGCTTTGTGATGTGACTTCCACTCACTGAGTTACAGCTGTATTTCGTGGAGCTGTTTGCTAGCCTTATTTCTGTGGAATCTGAGAACTGATATTTCGGATCCCTTTGAAGACTATAGGGCCAAAGGAAATATCCTCCAATCAAAATGAGAAAGAAGCTTTCTGAAACTGCTTTGTGATCTGTGAATTCATCTCAGAGTTACAGCTTTCCTCAAGAAGCCTTTCGCTAAGACTGTTCTTGTGGAATTTGAAAAGTGATATTTGGAAGCCCATGGAGGCTATGGTGAAAAGGAAATATCCTCAGATAAAAACTGGAAAGAAGCTTTCTGAGAAACTTCTTTGTGATCTGTGAATTCATCTCACAGAGTTACAGCTTTCCCAAGAAACCCTTCGCTAAGACTGTTCTTGTGGAATTTACAAAGGGATATTTGGAAGCCCATAGAGGCCTATGGGGAAAAAGAAAATATCCTCAGATGAAAACTGGAAAGAAGCTTTCTGAGAAACTGCTTTGTGTTCTGTGAATTCATCTCACAGAGTTACAGCTTTCCCCTCCAGAAGCCGTTTACTAAGACTGTTCTTGTGGATTTTGCAAAGTGATATTTGGAAGCCCATAGAGGCCTATGGTGAAAAAGAAAATATCCTCAGATGAAAACTGGAAAGAAGCTTTCTGAGAAACTGCTTTGTGATGTGTGACTTCACTCACTGAGTTACAGCTGTATTTCATGGAGCTGTTTGCTAGCCTTATTTCTGTGGAATCTGAGAACTGATATTTCATATCCCTTTGATGACTATAGGACCAAAGAAAATATCCTCCGATCAAAATGAGAAAGAAATTTTCTGAGAAAATGCTTTGGTCTGGTTCGGTTTGAGCCGGTCAAAACTGGTTTGAGCGGTCAAAACTGGTTTGAGCGGTCAAAACCGGTTTGAGCCTGTCTGGTCCGGTTTGATCTGGTTTGAGTCGGATAAAACCGGTTTGAGCCGTCTGGTCCGGTTTGTGTCCGGTTTGAGCCAGTCAAAACCTGTTTGAGCCGGTCTGGTCTGGTTTGAGTCGGATAAAACCGGTTTGAGCCAGTCAAAACTGGTTTGAGTCCGTTTGAGCCGGTTTGAGCCGTCAAAACCGGTTTGAGTCGGTTTGAGCCGGTCTGGCCTGGTTTGATCTGGTTTGAGTCTGGTTTGAGCCAGTTTGAGCCGGTTTGAGCCAGTGTATTCCGGATGGATCCATTTTGAGCCGGTCTGGTCCGGTTTGATCTGGTTGGAGCCAGTCTGGTCTGATTTGATACGGTTCAAGCCGTTCAAAACCGGTTTGAGCCTGTCTGGTCCGGTTTGAGCTGGTCAAAACCGGTTGGATCCGGTTTGAACCGCTCTGGTATGGTTTGATTCGATTTGAGCCGGTCTGGTCTGGTTTGAGTCGGTTTGAGCCGGTCAAAACTGGTTTGAGCCGGTCTGGTCCGGTTTGAGCCGGTCAAAACAGGTTTGAGCGGTCAAAACTGGTTTGCTTCTGGTTTGAGCCGGTCAAAACCTGTTTGAGCCGGTCTGGTCCGGTTTGATTCTGGTTTGAGTCAAAACCGGTTTGAGCGGTCAAAACTGGTTTGAGCCGGTCAAAACAGTTTTGAGCCGGTCAGGTCTGGTTGGATTCGATTTGAGCCGGTCAAAACCGGTTTGAGCTGGTCAAAACCGGTTTGAGTCGGTTTGAGCCGGTCCAGTCCGGTTTGATCCGGTTTGAGCTGTCAAAACCGGTTTGAGCCAGTCTGGTCCGTATTGAGACAGTTAAAACCGGTTTGATCCTGTCTAAGAGCCGGTCTAGTGTGGTTTGGTCTGGTTTGAGCCGGTGGAAACCGGTTTGCCTCCGGTTTTAGCCGGTGTGGTCCGTTCCGGTTTGAGTCCGGTTTGAGCCGGTTTGAGCTGGTCTGGTCTGGTTTGAGCCAGTCTGGTCGGTTTGATCCGGTTTGAGTCCAGTTTGAGCGGTCAAAACCGGTTGGATCCGGCAGTTTGATCCTGTCTAATCGGGTTTGAGCCGGACTGCTCCGGTTTGATCTGGTTTGAGTCGGTCTGGTCTGGTTTGAGCCGGTTTGAGCCGTCTGTTCCGGTTTGAGTCCGGTTTGAGGCGGTCACAACCGGTTTGAATCGGTCTGGACCTGTTTGATCTGATTTGAGCCGGTCTGGTCTGGTTTATGCCGGTCAAAACCTGTTCGAGTAGGTCCGGTCGGGTTTGATCCGCTCAAAACCGGTTTGAGCCGGTCCAGTCCGGTTTGATCTGGTAAAAACACGTTTGAGTCCGGTTTGAGCTGGTCAAAACCGGTTTTAGCCGTCTGGTCCTGTTTCATTCGGTCTAAACCAGTTTGAGTCCGGTTTCAACCGGTCTAAACCAGTTTGAGCTGGTCTGGGTCGGTTTTTTTCCGGACAAAACCGGTTTCAGCTGTTGTAATACGGTCAAAACAGGTTTGCGCCTGTCTGGTCCCGTTTGACTCTGGTTTAAGCCGGTCAAAACCGGTTTGAGGCTCTCTAGCCTTTCTGATCCGGATTGATCCGTTTTCAGCCGGTCTGATCCGGTTTGATCCGGTTTGAACCAGTCTGGTATGGTTTGATCCGATTTCAGCTGGTCAAAACCGGTTTGAGGTGGTCTTGTCCACTTCGAGCTGGTCAAAACAGGTTTGAGCACGTCCAGTCCGGTCTGGTCTGGTTTGAGCCGGTCAAAACCTGTTTGAGCCTCTCTGGTCCGGTTTGATCCGGGTTTGAGCCAGTCAAAACCGGTTTGAGCCAGTCTAAGAGCTGGTCTGGTGCGGTTTGATCTGGTTTGAGCCGGTCAAAACTGGTTTGCTTCTGGTTTGAGCCGGTCAGGTCTGGTTGGATTCGATTTGAGCCGGTCAAAAGAGGTTTGTGCTGGTCTGGTCCGGTTTGAGCCGGTCAAAATGGGTTTGAGTCCGGTTTAAGTCGGTCAAAACCGGTTTGAGCCGGTCCGGTCCGTTTTGAGCCGGTCTAATACGGTCAAAATAGGTTTGAGCTGGTCTGGTCTGGTTTGAGTCCGTTGTAAGCCCGTCTGGTCTGTACCGGTTTGAGTCCGGTTTGAGCCGGTTTGAGCCGGTGTGGTCCTGAGTGATCCGGTCTGAGGCAGTCTGGTCCGGTTTGCGACGGTCAAAACAGGTTTGAGCCGGTCTGGTCCTGTTTGAGCCGGTTAAAACTGGTTTGAGTCCAGTTTAAGCCGGTCAAAACCGGTTTGAGTCGGTCCGGTTCAGTTTGAACCGTTCAAAACTGGTTTTAGCCGGTCTGGTCAGGTTTTAGCTGGTTTCAGCCGTTCTGGTCGGGTTAGAGCCGGTCTGGTCGGGTTTGAGCCAGTCAAAACTGGTTTGAGACCATCTCGTCCGGTTTGAACTGGTCAAAACCGGTTTGAGCCGGTCTGCTGCGGTTTGATCCGGTTGAGCCGGTCTGGCCCGGTTTGAGTCCGGTTTGAGCCAGTCAAAACAGGTTTGAGCCGATCTGGTCCGGTTTGAGTCCGGTTTGAGCCAGTCAAAACAGGTTTGAGCCGGTCTGGTCCAGTTTGAGTCTGGTTTGTGCCAGTCAAAACTGGTTTGAGCCGGTCTGGCCTGGTTTGATCTGGTCAAAACTCATTTGACTCTGGTTTGAGCCGGTCAAAACTGGTTTGAGGCGTTCTAGTCCGGTTTGAGCCGGTCTGGTCCGGTTTGAGTCCGGTTTGAGCCGGTCAAAACCGGTTTGAGCCTGTCTGGTTCGGTTTGACTCCGGTTTGAGCCAGTCAAACCCGGTTTGAGCCAGTATGGTCTGGTTTAAGCCGGTCTGGTCAGATTTGGGCTGGTCCAAACAGCTTTGAGCCGGTCTAGCTGGTCTGGTCTGGATTGATCCATTTTGAGCCGGTCTGGTCCTGTTTGATCCGATTTGAGACTATCTGGTCCGGTTTGCTACGGTTTGAGCCGGTCAAAACCAGTTTGAGCCTGTCTAGCCGGTCTGATCCGGATTGATCCGTTTTCAGCCGGTCTGATCCGGTTTGATCTGGTTTGAACCGGTCTGGTATGGTTTGATCCGATTTCAGCCGGTCAAAACCGGTTTGAGGCTGTCTGGTCCGCTTTGAGCCGGTCAAAACAGGTTTGAGCCGGTCCAGTCCGGTCTGGTCTGGTTTGAGCCGGTCAAAACCTGTTTGAGCCGGTCTGGTCCGGTTTGATCCGGGTTTGAGCCTTTCAAAACCAGTTTGAGCCGGTCTAAGAGCTGGTCTGGTGCGGTTTAATCTGGTTTGAGCTGGTCAAAACTGGTTTGCTTCTGGTTTGAGCCGGTCAGGTCCGGTTGGATTCGATTTGAGCCGGACATATTCGGTTTGAGCCAGTCTTGTCCGTATTGGGACCGTTAAAACTGGTTTGAGCCGGTCTAAGAGCCGGTCTGGTGCGGCTTGATCCGGTTTGAGCTGGTCAAAACCGGTTTGCGTCCGGTTTGAGCCGGTCTGGTCCGTTACGGTTTGAGTCCAGTTTGAGCCGGTTTCAGCCGGTCTGGTCTGGTTTGAGCCTGATGGATCCGGTCTAGTCCAGTTTGATCCTGTTTTATCCTGTTTGAGCCAGTCAAAATCGGTTTGATCCAGCAGTTTGATCCGGTCTAATCCGGTTGGAGCCGGTCTGGTCCGGTTTGATCTGGTTTGAGCCGGTCTGGTCTGGTTTGAGCCGGTTTGAGCCGGTCTGTTCCAGTTTGAATCCGGTTTGAGTCGGTCCAAACCGGTTTGAATCGGTCTGGTCCTGTTTGATCCGATTTGAGTCGGTCTGGTCTTGTTTGAGCCAGTCAAAATCAGTTTGAGCCGGTCTGGTCCGGATTCATCTGGTCAAAACACGTTTGAGTCCGGTGTGAGCCGGTCTGGATCAGTTTGATCCAGTCAAAACCGGTTTGAGCCGGTCTAATACGGTCAAAACAGGTTTGAGCCTGTCTGGTCCCGTTTGAGTCTGGTTTGAGCCAGTCAAAACCGGTTTGAGCCGGTTTGGTCCGGTTAGAGCCGGTCAAAACCGGTTTGAGTCTGTCAAAACCGGTTTGAGCCGGTCTAGTCCAGTTTGAGCTGGCTTGAGCCTGTCTGGTCCTGTTTGATCCGATTTGAGCCGGTCTGGACCAGTGTGAGACGGTCAAAAGCGGTTTGAGCCGTCGGGTCCTGTTTGAGCAGGTCTGGTCGCGTTTGAGGTGGTCAAAAACGGTTTGAGACAGTCTAGTCCCGTTTCCGACCGGTTTGAGCCGGTCAAAACCGGTTTGAGCCTGTCTGGTCCGGTTAGAGTCTGGTTTGAGACGGTTAAAACAAGTTTGAGTCCGGTTTGAGCCAGTGAAAACAGGTTTCAGCCGGTCTGGTCCTGTTTGATCCGGTTTGAGCCGGTCAAAACCGGTTTGAGTGCAGTTTGAGCCGGTCAAAACAAGTTTGAGTCCAGTTTGAGCCGGTGGAAACCAGTTTGAGATGGTCTGGTCTGGTTTGATCTGGTTTGAGCCGGTCTGGTCTGGTTTGATCCGCTTTGAACCGCTCTAGTCCGGATTGATCCGGTTTGAGATGGTCTGGGCCGCTTTGATTCGATTTGAGCCGGTCAAGTCCCGTTTCAGACCGGTTTGAGCCGGTCAAAACAGGTTTCAGCCTGTCTGGTCCTGTTTGATCCGGTTTGAGCCGGTCAAAACCGGTTTGAGTGCGGTTTCAGCCGGTCAAAAGAAGTTTGAGGCTGGTTTGAGCCGGTAGAAACCGGTTTGAGATGGTCTGGTCTGGTTTGATCCGCTTCGAGCCGGTCAGGTCTGGTTTGATACGGTTTAAACCGCTCTAGTCCGGTTTGATCCCATTTGAGAATGTCTGGGCCACATTGATTCGATTTGAGCCGGTCAAACCCAGTTTGAGCCGGTCTGGTCCGGTTTGAGCAGGTTTAAACCCATTTGCCCCGGTCTAACACGGTCAAAACCGGTTTGAGCCGGTCTGGTCCGCTTTGATCCGGTCTGAGCCGGTCTGGTCCGGTTTGATCCGGTTTGATCTGGTCAAAACTCGTTTCAGTCCGGTTTAAGCCGGTCAAAACCGGTTTGAGCCAGTCTGGTTCGGTTTGAGATGGTCAAATCCGATTTGAGCCGGTCTAATACGGTCAAAATAGGTTTGAGCCGGTCTGGTTCGGTTTGAGTCTGCTTTCAGCCGGTCAAAACCGGTTTGAGTCGATCCGGTTCCGTTTGAACCGTTCAAAACCAATTTGAGTCGGTCTGGTCAGGTTTGAGCTGGTTTGAGCCGGTCTGGTCGGGTTAGAGCCGATCTGGTCGGGTTTGAGCTGGTCAAAATCGTTTTGAGCCCCTCTCGTCCGGTTTGAGACGGTCAAAACCGGTTTGAGCCGGTCTGCTGTGGTTTGATCCGGTTTGAACCGGTCTGGTCCGGTTTGATTAGATTTGAGCCGGTCAAAACCGGTTTGAGCGATCTGGTCCGGTTTGAGTCCGGTTTGAGCAGGTCAAAACCGTTTTGAGCCCGTCTGGTCCTGTTTCATCCGGACAAAACAGGTTTGAGCCGGTCTGGTCCTGTTTGAGTCTGGTTTGAGACAGTCAAAACAGGTTTGAACAGGTCTGTTCCGGTTTTAGTCTGGTTTGAGCCGGTCAAAACCGGTTTGAGCCGGTCAAAACCGGTTTCAGCCGGTCTGGTTCAGTTTGAGCCGGTCTGGTGCGGTTTGAGCCTGTCAAAACAGGTTTGAGCCGGTCTGGTCCGGTTTTAGTCCGGTTTGAGCCAGTCAAAACTGGTTTCAGCCGGTCTGGTTCGGTTTGAGCAGGTCTGGTCCGGTTTGAGCCTGTCAAAAGCGGTTGGCACCTGTCTGGGCCGGTTTGAGTCAGGTTTGTGACGGTCAAAACCGGTTTGAGCCGGTCTGGCCAGGTTTGATCCGGTCAAAACCCGTATGAGTCCGGTTTGAGCCAGTGAAAAGCGGTTTGATATGTTCTGGTCCGGTTTGAGCCGGTTTGAGCCTGTCTGGTCTGGTTTGAGCCGGTTTGAGCCGGTCTGTTCCTGTTTGAGCCGGTCTGTTCCTGTTTGAGTCCGGTTTGAGGCGTTCAAAACTGGTTTGAGCCGGTCTAGTCCGGTTTGAGTCTGGTTTCAGCTGGTCAAATCCGGTTTGAGCCGGTCTGGTCCGGTTTGAGTCAGGTTTGAGCCAGTCAAAAGAGGTTTGAGCTGGTCTGGTCCGGTTTGTGTCCGGTTTGAGCCGGTCAAAACCGGTTTGAGCCGGTCTGGCCTGGTTTGATCTGGTCAAAACGCGTTTGACTTTGGTTTGAGCCAGTCAAAACTGGTTTGAGCCATTCTGGTTTGGTTTGATCCGGGTTGAGCCAGTCTGGTCCGATTTCAGCGTGTCTGGTCGGGTTTCATTGAGCCTGGTTTCAGCCGGTCAAAACCGGTTTGAGTCGGTCAAAAACGGTTTGAGGCTCTCTAGCCTTTCTGATCCGGATTGATCCGTTTTCAGCCGGTCTGATCCGGTTTGATCCGGTTTGAACCAGTCTGGTATGGTTTGATCCGATTTCAGCCGGTCAAAACCGGTTTGAGGTGGTCTTGTCCACTTCGAGCCAGTCAAAACAGGTTTGAGCACGTCCAGTCCGGTCTGGTCTGGTTTGAGCCGGTCAAAACCTGTTTGAGCCGGTCTGGTCCGGTTTGATCTGGGTTTGAGCCGGTCAAAACCGGTTTGAGCCAGTCTAAGAGCTGGTCTGGTGCGGTTTGATCTGGTTTGAGCCGTCAAAACTGGTTTGTTTCTGGTTTGAGCCGGTCAGGTCTGGTTGGATTCGATTTGAGCCGGTCAAAAGAGGTTTGTGCCGGTCTGGTCCGGTTTGAGCCGGTCAAAATGGGTTTGAGTCCGGTTTAAGTCGGTCAAAACCGGTTTGAGCCAGTCCGGTCCAGTTTGAGCCGGTCTAATACGGTCAAAATAGGATTGAGCTGGTCTGGTCTGGTTTGAGTCTGTTGTAAGCCCGTCTGGTCTGTACCGGTTTGAGTCGGTTTGAGCCAGTTTGAGCCGGTGTGGTCCTGAGTGATCCGGTCTGAGGCAGTCTGGTCGGTTTGAGCGGTCAAAACAGGTTTGAGCCGTCTGGTCCTGTTTGAGCCGGTTTGAGCTGGTTTGAGCCAGTTTGAGCCGGTCAAAACGGTTTGAGTCGGTCCGGTTCAGTTTGAACCGTTCAAAACTGGTTTGAGCCGGTCTGGTCGGTTTGAGCTGGTTTGAGCCGTTCTGGTCGGGTTAGAGCCGGTCTGGTCGGTTTGAGCTGGTCAAAACCGTTTGAGTCTGGTCGGTTTGAGCTGGTCAAAACCGTTTGAGTCTGGTTTCAGCTGGTCTGGTCCGGTTTGAGCGGTCTGGTCCGTTTGAGCCGGTTTGAGCCGGTCAAAACGGTTTGAGCGGTCAAAACGGTTTGAGCCGGTCTGGCCTGGTTTGATCCGGTTTGATCCGGTTTGAGCGGTCTGGTCGGTTTGATCTGGTTTGAGCCGTCTGGTCGGGTTTGATCCGGTTTGAGCGGTCAAAACCGGTTTGAGTCTGGTTTGAGCCAGTCAAAACAGGTTTGAGCCAGTCTGGTCTGGTTTGAGCTGGTTTGAGCCGGTCAAAACCTGTTTGAGCGGTCTGGTCGGTTTGATCTGGTTTGAGCGGTCAAAACCGGTTTGAGCCGGTCAAAACTGGTTTGAGTCGGTTTGAGCTGGTTTGAGCCGGTCAAAACTGGTTTGTTTCTGGTTTGAGCGGTCTGGTCTGGTTTGAGTCCGTTTGAGCGGTCAAAACCGTTTTGAGCGGTCTGGTCCGGTTTGAGCCGGTCAAAATGGGTTTGAGTCGGTTTGAGTCGGTCAAAACCGGTTTGAGTCGGTTTGAGCCAGTTTGAGCCGGTCTAGTCCGGTTTGAGCGGTCAAAACAGGTTTGAGCTGGTCTGGTCTGGTTTGAGTCTGTTGTAAGCCCGTCTGGTCTGTACCGGTTTGAGTCGGTTTGAGCCAGTTTGAGCCGGTGTGGTCCTGAGTGATCCGGTCTGAGGCAGTCTGGTCGGTTTGAGCGGTCAAAACAGGTTTGAGCCGGTCTGGTCTGTTTGAGCCGGTCAAAACTGGTTTGAGTCCAGTTTAAGCCGGTCAAAACCGGTTTGAGTCGGTCCGGTTCAGTTTGAACCGTTCAAAACTGGTTTTAGCCGGTCTGGTCAGGTTTTAGCTGGTTTCAGCCGTTCTGGTCGGGTTAGAGCCGGTCTGGTCGGGTTTGAGCTGGTCAAAACCGGTTTGAGCCCATCTCGTCCGGTTTGAACTGGTCAAAACCGGTTTGAGCCGGTCTGCTGCGGTTTGATCCGGTTTGAGCCGGTCTGGCCCAGTTTGAGTCCGGTTTGAGCCAGTCAAAACAGGTTTGAGCCGATCTGGTCCGGTTTGAGGCTGTTTGAGCCGGTCAAAACCGGTTTGAGCCGGTCTGGTCGGGTTTGATCCGGTTTGAGCCGGTCTGGCCTGGTTTGAGCAGGTCAAAACCGGTTTGAGCCAGTCTGGTCCGGTTTGATGTGGTTTCAGCCAGTCTGGTCCGGTTTGAGCAGGTTCAAACCCGTTTGAGCCAGTCTAACACGGTCAAAACTGGTTTGAGCCGGTATGGTCCGCTTTGATCCGGTTGGAGCCGGTCTGGTCCAGTTTGATCCGCTTTGATCCGGTCAAAACTCGTTTGAGTCTGGTTTGAGCGGGTCTGGTGCGGTTTGATCCAGTTTGATCCGGTCAAAACCAGGTGAGTCCGGTTTGAGCCGGTCTGGTCCATTCTGTTTTGAGTCCGGTTTGAGCAGGTTTGAGCCAGTCTGGTCCGGTTTGAGTCCGGTGTAAGCCGGTGTGGTCCGTACCGGTTTGAGTCTGGTTTGAGCCGGTTTCAGCTGGTCTGGTCCGGATTGATCCTGTCTGAGCCAGTCTGGTCCGGTTTGAGCCGGTCAAAACAG
This sequence comes from Erythrocebus patas, assembly GCA_023783455.1. Classification (NCBI taxonomy): domain Eukaryota; kingdom Metazoa; phylum Chordata; class Mammalia; order Primates; family Cercopithecidae; genus Erythrocebus; species Erythrocebus patas. Next base: position 201,548 of record JAKFHT010004385.1, read on the forward strand.
GTTTGAGCCTGTCTGGTCCGGTTTGAGCTGGTTAAAACCGGTTTGAGTCCGGTTTAAGCCGGTCAAAACCGGTTTGAGCCGGTCTGGTTCGGTTTGAGACGATCAAATCCGGTTTGAGCCGGTATAATACGGTCAAAATAGGTTTGATCCGGTCTGGTCCGGTTTGAGTCTGGTTTCAGCCGGTCAAAACCAGGTTTGAGTCGGTCTGGTTCGGTTTGAGACGATCAAATCCAGTTTGAGCCGGTCTGGTCAGGTTTGAGCTGGTTTGAGCCAGTCTAGTCTTGTTAGAGCCGATCTGGTCGGTTTGAGCAGGTCAAAACCGGTTTGAGCCCATCTCGTCCGGTTTGAGCTGGTCAAAACCGGTTTGAGCTGGTCTGCTGCGGTTTGATCCGTTTGAGCCGGTCTGGTCGGTTTGATTAGATTTGAGCCTGTCAAGACCGGTTTGAGCCGATCTGGTCCGGTTTGAGACCGGTATGGGCACGTCAAAACCGTTTTGAGCGATCTGTTCGGTTTCATCTGGTCAAAACTGGTTTGAGTCGGTTTGAGCTGGTCAAAACCGGTTTGAGCCGGTCCGGTCGGTTTGAGCCGGTCTAATACGGTCAAAATAGGTTTGATCCGGTCTGGTCCGTTTGAGTCCGTTGTAAGCCCGTCTGGTCCGTAGGGGTTTGAGTCCGGTTTGAGCCAGTTTGAGCTGGTCTGGTCCGGTTTGATCCGGTCTGAGGCAGTCTGGTCCGGTTTGAGCCGTCAAAACCGGTTTGAGCCTGTCTGGTCCGGTTTGAGCTGGTTAAAACCGGTTTGAGTCGGTTTGAGCGGTCAAAACCGGTTTGAGCCGGTCTGGTCGGTTTGAGACGATCAAATCCAGTTTGAGCCGGTATAATACGGTCAAAATAGGTTTGATCCGGTCTGGTCCGGTTTGAGTCTGGTTTCAGCCGGTCAAAACCGGTTTGAGATGTTCTGGTCCGTTTGAGCCGGTCAAAACCGGTTTGAGCGGTCTGGTCAGTTTGAGCTGGTTTGAGCCGGTCTGGTCGGTTTGAGCCGTCTGGTCCGGTTTGAGCGGTCAAAACCGGTTTGAGCCCATCTCGTCCAGTTTGAACTGGTCAAAACCGTTTTGAGCCGGTCTGCTGCGGTTTGATCCGGTTTGAGCTGGTCTGGTCGGTTTGATCTGGTTTGAGCGGTCAAAACCGGTTTGAGCGGTCTGGTCGGTTTGAGCCGGTCAAAACCGGTTTGAGCCGTCAAAACCGGTTTGAGCGGTCTGGTCTGGTTTGAGCGGTCAAAACCGGTTTGAGTCGGTTTGAGCTGGTCAAAACCGGTTTGAGCGGTCTGGTCCGGTTTGAGCCGGTCTGGTCGGTTTGAGCCGGTCAAAACAGGTTTGAGCCAGTCTGGTCCGGTTTGAGTCCGTTGTAAGCCCGTCTGGTCCGTAGGGGTTTGAGTCCGTTTGAGCCGGTTTGAGCCGTTCTGGTCCAGTTTGATCCGGTCTGAGGCAGTCTGGTCTGGTTTGAGCGGTCAAAACAGGTTTGAGCCGGTCTGGCCTGGTTTGAGCAGGTCAAAACCGGTTTTAGCTGGTCTGGTCAGGTTTTAGCTGGTTTCAGCTGTTCTGGTCGGGTTAGAGCCGGTCTGGTCGGTTTGAGCCGGTCAAAACCGGTTTGAGCCCATCTCGTCCAGTTTGAACTGGTCAAAACCGGTTTGAGTCCAGTTTAAGCCGGTCAAAACCGGTTTGAGCCGGTCTGGTTCGGTTTGAGACGATCAAATCCAGTTTGAGCCGGTATAATACGGTCAAAATAGGTTTGATCCGGTCTGGTCCGGTTTGAGTCTGGTTTCAGCCGGTCAAAACCAGTTTGAGTTGATCCGGTTCCGTTTGAACCGTTCAAAACCAATTTGAGCCGGTCTGGTCAGGTTTGAGCTGGTTTGAGCCAGTCTAGTCTTGTTAGAGCCGATCTGGTCAGGTTTGAGCAGGTCAAAACCGGTTTGAGCCCCTCTCCGGTTTGAAACGGTCAAAACGGGTTTGAGCTGGTCTGCTGCGGTTTGATCCGGTTTGAGCTGGTCTGGTCCGGTTTGATTAGATTTGAGCCTGTCAAGACCGGTTTGAGCCGATCTGGTCCGGTTTGAGACCGGTATGGGCACGTCAAAACCGTTTTGAGCCGATCTGTTCCGGTTTCATCTGGTCAAAACTGGTTTGAGTCGGTTTGAGCTGGTCAAAACCGGTTTGAGCCGGTCCGGTCCGGTTTGAGCCGGTCTAATACGGTAAAAATAGTTTTGAGCCGGTCTGGTCCGGTTTGAGTCCGTTGTAAGCCCGTCTGGTCCGTAGGGGTTTGAGTCCGGTTTGAGCCAGTTTGAGCCGTTGTGGTCCAGATTGATCCGGTCTGAGGCAGTCTGGTCTGGTTTGAGACGGTCAAAACAGGTTTGAGCCGGTCCGGTTCGGTTTGAACGGTTCAAAACCGGTTTTAGCTGGTCTGGTCAGGTTTTAGCTGGTTTCAGCTGTTCTGGTCGGGTTAGAGCCGGTCTGGTCGGGTTTGAGCCGGTCAAAACCGGTTTGAGCCCATCTCGTCCAGTTTGAACTGGTCAAAACCGGTTTGAGCCGGTCTGCTGCGGTTTGATCCGGTTTGAGCCGGTCTGGCCCGGTTTGATTAAATTTGAGACGCTCAAAACCGGTTTGAGCCGATCTGGTCCGGTTTCAGTTGGTTTGAGCCGTTCAAAACTGGTTTGAGCCGGTCTGGTTGGGTTTGATCCGGTTTGAGGAGGTCTGGCCTGGTTTGAGCAGGTCAAAACCGGTTTGAGCCAGTCTGGTCCGGTTTGATCTGGTTTCAGCCGGTCTGGTCCGGTTTGAGCAGGTTCAAACCCGTTTGAGCCAGTCTAACACGGTCAAAACCGGTTTGAGCCGGTCTGGTCCGCTTTGATCCGGTTGGAGCCGGTCTGGTCTAGTTCGATCCGGTTTGATCCGGACAAAACTCGTTTGAGTCTGGTTTGAGCGGGTCTGGTGCGGTTTGATCCAGTTTGATCCGGTCAAAACCGGGTGAGTCCGGTTTGAGCCGGTCTGGTCCATTCTGTTTTGAGTCCGGTTTGAGCAGGTTTCAGCCAGTCTGGTCCAGTTTGAGTCCGGTGTAAGCCGGTGTGGTCCGTACTGGTTTGAGTCTGGTTTGAGCCGGTTTCAGCTGGTCTGGTCCAGACTGATCCTGTCTGAGCCGGTCTGGTCCAGTTTGAGCCAGTCAAAACAGGTTTGAGCCAGTCTGGTCCGGTTTGAGCTGGTTAAAACCGGTTTGAGTCTAGTTTAAGCCAGTCAAAACCGGTTTGAGCCGGTCTGGTTCGGTTTGAGACGATCAAATCCGGTTTGAGCCGGTCTAATATGGTCAAAATAGGCTTGATCCGGTCTGGTCCGGTTTGAGTCTGGTTTCAGCCGGTCAAAACCAGTTTGAGTTGATCCGGTTCCGTTTGAACCGTTCAAAACCAATTTGAGCCGGTCTGGTCAGGTTTGAGCTGGTTTGAGCCGGTCTGGTCTTGTTAGAGCCGATCTGATCAGGTTTGAGCTGGTCAAAACCGGTTTGAGCCCCTCTCTGGTTTGAGACGGTCAAAACCGGTTTGAGCCGGTCTGCTGCGGTTTGATCCGGTTTGAGCCGGTCTGGTCCAGTTTGATTAGATTTGAGCCGGTCAAAACCGGTTTGAGCCGATCTGGTCCGGTTTGAGACCGGTATGGGCAGGTCAAAACCGTTTTGAGCCGATATGGTCCGGTTTCATCCGGTCAAAACTGGTTTGAGTCGGTTTGAGCTGGTCAAAACCGGTTTGAGCTGGTCCGGTCCGGTTTGAGCCGCTCTAATACGGTAAAAATAGTTTTGAGCTGGTCTGGTCCGGTTTGAATCCGTTGTAAGCCCGTCTGGTCCGTAGTGGTTTGAGTCCGGTTTGAGCCGGTTTGAGCCGGTGTGGTCCTGAGTGATCCGGTCTGAGGCGGTCTGGTCCGGTTTGAGATGGTCAAAACAGGTTTGAGCCGGTCTGGTACTGTTTGAGCCGGTTAAAACCGGTTTGAGTCCAGTTTAAGCTGGTCAAAACCGGTTTGAGTCGGTCCGGTTCGGTTTAAACCGTTCAAAACCGGTTTTAGCCGGTCTGGTGAGGTTTTAGCTGGTTTCAGCCGTTCTGGTCGGGTTAGAGCCAGTCTGGTCAGTTTTGAGCCGGTCAAAACCGGTTTGAGCCCATCTCGTCCGGTTTGAACTGGTCAAAACTGGTTTGGGCCGGTCTGCTGCGGTTTGATCCGGTTTGAGCCGGTCTGGCCCGGTTTGATTAAATTTGAGCTGGTCAAAACCGGTTTGAGCCGATCTGGTCCGGTTTGAGTTGGTTTGAGCCGGTCAAAACCGGTTTGAGCCGGTCTGGTCGGGTTTGATCCGGTTTGAGCCGGTCTGGCCCGGTTTGATTAAATTTGAGCTGGTCAAAACCGGTTGGGCCGATCTGGTCCGGTTTGAGTCGATTTGAGCCGGTCAAAACCGGTTTCAGCAGGTCTGGTCCGGTTTGAGTCCGGTTTGAGCCGGTCAAAACCGGTTTCAGCCAGTCCGGTTCGGTTTGAGCCAGTCTGGTCTGGTTTGAGCCTGTCAAAACTGGTTGGAACCGGTGTGGGCTGGTTTGAGTTCGGTTTGAGTCAGTCAAAACCAGTTTGAGCCGGTCTGGCCTGGTTTGATCCGGTCAAACCCCGTATGAGTCCGTTTCAAGCCGGTGAAATCCGGTTTGAGATGTTCTGGCCTGGTTTGAGCCGGTTTGAGCCGGTCTGGTCTAGCTTGAGCCGGTTTGAGCCGGTCTGTTCCTGTTTGAGTCTGGTTTGAGCCGTTCAAAACCGGTTTGAGCTGGACTAGTCCAGTTTGAGTCCAGATTCAGCCGGTCAAAACCGGTTTGAGCCTGTCTGATCCGGTTTGAGTCCGGTTTCAGCTGGTTTGAGCCGGTCTGGTCCGGATTGATCCCGTCTGAGCCGGTCTGGTCCGGTTTGAGACAGTCAAAACAGGTTTGAGCCGGTCTGGTCCGGTTTGATCCGGTCAAAGCCGGTTTGAGTCCGGTTTAAGCTGGTCAAAACCGGTTTGAGCCAGTCTGGTTCGGTCTGAGACGGTCAAAAGCGGTTTGAGCCGGTCTAATACGGTCAAAATAGGTTTGAGCCGGTCTGGTCCGTTTTGAGTCCGGTTTCAGCTGGTCAAAACCGGTTTGAGTCGGTCCGGTTCGGTTTGAAACGTTCAAAACCTGTTTCAGCCGGTCTGGTCAGGTTTGAGCTGGTTTGAGACGGTCTGGTCTGGTTAGAGCCAGTCTGGTCATGTTTGAGCCGGTCAAAACCGGTTTGAGCCCGTCTCGTCTGGTTTGAGCTGGTCAAAACCGGTTTGAGCCGGTCTGTTGGGGATTGATTCGGTTTGAGCCGGTCTGGTCCGGTTTGATTAGATTTGAGCCGGTCAAAACTGGTTTGAGCCGATCTGGTCTGGTTTGAGTCCGGTTTGAGCAGGTCAAAACCGTTTTGAGCCGGTCTGGTCCGGATTCATCCAGTCAAAACCGGTTTGAGTCGGTTTGAGCCGGTCAAAACCGGATGGAACCGTTCTGGGCCGGTTTGAGTCTGGTTTGAGCCGGTCAAAACCGGTTTGAGGCGGTCAGGCCTGGTTTGATCCAGTGAAAACACGTATGAGTTCGGTTTGAGCCAGTGCAAACCGGTTTGAGATGTTCTGGTCCAGTTTGAGCCGGTTTGAGCCCGTCTGGTCTGGCTTGAGGCGGTTTTAGCCGGTCTGATCCTGTTTGAGTCTGGTTTGAGCCATTCAAAACCGGTTTGAGCCGGTCTAGTCTGGTTTGAGTCCGGTTACAGCCGGTCAAATCCGGTTTGAACCGGTCTGGTTTGGTTTGAGTCCGGTTTTAGCCGGTCAAAACCGGTTTGAGCTGGTCTGGTCTGGTTTGAGTCCAGTTTGAGCCAGTCAAAACAGGTTAGAGCCGGTCTGGTCCGGTTTGAGTCCGGTTTGAGCCGGTCAAAACCGGTTTGAGCCGGTCTGGCCGGTTTGATCTGGTCAAAACCGTTTGACTCTGGTTGGAGCTGGTAAAACTGGTTTGAGGCTTTCTAGCCCTGTTTGATCCGGTTTGAGCTGGTGTGGTCTGGTTTGAGCCATTTCAAACCGGTTTTAGCCGGTCTGGTCCGGTTTGAGTCGGTTTGAGCTGGTCAAAACCGGTTTGAGCCGGTCTGGTCCGTAATGAGACGGTGAAAACCGGTTTGAGCCAGTCTAAGAGCCTGTCTGGTGTGGTTTGATCCGGTTGGAGCCGGTCAAAACATGTTTGAGTCCGTTTGAGCCAGTCTGGTCCGTTCCGGTTTGAGCCGGTCTTCTCCAGTTTGAGTCCAGTTTGAGCCAGTCAAAACAGGTTTGAGCGGTCTGGTCGGTTTGAGTCCGGTTTGAGCGGTCAAAACCGGTTTGAGCGGTCTGGCCTGGTTTGATCTGGTCAAAACCGTTTGACTCTGGTTTGAGCGGTCAAAACTGGTTTGAGCCGTTCTGGTCCAGTTTGAGCGGTTTGAGCCGTCTGGTCTGGCTTGAGGCGGTTTTAGCCGGTCTGATCCTGTTTGAGTCTGGTTTGAGCCATTCAAAACCGGTTTGAGCCGGTCTAGTCTGGTTTGAGTCCGGTTACAGCCGGTCAAATCCGGTTTGAACCGGTCTGGTTTGGTTTGAGTCCGGTTTTAGCCGGTCAAAACCGGTTTGAGCTGGTCTGGTCTGGTTTGAGTCCAGTTTGAGCCAGTCAAAACAGGTTAGAGCCGGTCTGGTCCGGTTTGAGTCCGGTTTGAGCCGGTCAAAACCGGTTTGAGCCGGTCTGGCCCGGTTTGATCTGGTCAAAACCCGTTTGACTCTGGTTGGAGCTGGTAAAAACTGGTTTGAGGCTTTCTAGCCCTGTTTGATCCGGTTTGAGCTGGTGTGGTCTGGTTTGAGCCATTTCAAACCGGTTTTAGCCGGTCTGGTCCGGTTTGAGTCCGGTTTGAGCTGTTCAAATCCTGGTAGACACGGTCTGGTCTATAATGAGACGGTGAAAACCGGTTTGAGCCAGTCTAAGAGCCTGTCTGGTGCGGTTTGATCCGGTTGGAGCCGGTCAAAACATGTTTGAGTCCATTTTGAGCCGGTCTGGTCCGTTCCGGTTTGAGCCGGTCTTCTCCAGTTTGAGTCCAGTTTGAGCCAGTCAAAACAGGTTTGATTCGGTCTGGTCGTGTTTGATTCTGGTTTGAGCCAGTCAAAACAAGTTTGAGTCCGGTTTGAGCCGGTCAAAACCGGTTTGAGCTGGTCAAAACCGGTTTGAGTCGGTTTGAGCGGTCAAAACTGGTTTGAGCCGGTTTGAGCCGGTCTAGTCCGGTTTGATCCGGTTTGAGCGGTCTGGTCTGGTTTGAGCCAGTTAAAACAGGTTTGAGCCGGTCTGGTCGGTTTGAGTCCGGTTTGAGCTGGTCAAAACCGGTTTGAGCCGGTCTGGTCCGTAATGAGACGGTTAAAACCGGTTTGAGCCAGTCTAAGAGCCTGTCTGGTGTGGTTTGATCCGGTTGGAGCCGGTCAAAACATGTTTGAGTCCGTTTGAGCCGGTCTGGTCCGTTTGAGTCCGGTTTGAGCCGGTCTGCTCAGATTTGAGTCCGGTTTCAGGCAGTAAAACCGGTTTCAGTCCGATTTGAGCTGGTCTGTTCCGTTCCGGTTTGAATCGGTTTGAACCGGTCAAAACCGTTTGAGCCGGTCTGGTCGGTTTGAGCCGGTTTGAGCCGGCCTGGCCTGGTTTGAGCTGGTTTGAGCCGGTCTGGTCGGGTTAGAGCCAATCTGGTCGGGTCTGAGCCGATCAAAACTGGTTTGAGCCCGTCTCGTCCGGTTTGAGCTGATCAAAACCGGATTGAGCCAGTCGAATACAGTCAAAACTTGTTTGAGCCGGTCTGCTCAGATTTGAGTCCGGTTTCAGGCAGTAAAAACCGGTTTCAGTCCGATTTGAGCTGGTCTGTTCCGTTCCGGTTTGAATCCGGTTTGAACCGGTCAAAACCGTTTTGAGCCGGTCTGGTCCGGTTTGAACTGGGCAAAACCGGTTTGAGTGCGGTTTGAGCCAGTCAAAACAAGTTTGAGTCCGGTTTGAGCTGGTGGAAATTGGTTTGAGACGTTCTGGTCTGGTTTGATCTGGTTTGAGCCGGTCTGGTTTGGCTTTTTCTGGTTTGAACCGCTCTAGTCCAGTGTGATCCCGTTTGAGACGGTCTGGGCCGCTTTGATTCGATTTGAGCCGGTCAAACCTGGTTTGAGCCGGTCTGGTCCGGTTTGATACGGTTTGAGCCGGTCTGGTTCGGTTTGAGCAGGTTGAAACCGGTTTGAGCCGTTCTCACACGGTCAAAACTGGTTTGAGCCGTTCTGGTCCAGTTTGATCCGGTTTGAGCTGGTCTGCTCTGGTTTGAGCCGGTTCAAACCGGTTTTAGCCGGTCTGGTCCGGTTTGAGTCCGGTTTGAGCCATTCAAAACCTGGTAGATCCAGTCTGTTCTGTAATGAGACGGTTAAAACCGGTTTGAGCCAGTCTAAGAGCTGGTTTTTTGTGGTTTGATCCGGTTGGAGCTGGTCAAAACATGCTTAGTCCGTTTTGAGCCGGTCTGGTCCATTGCGGTTTGAGCTGGTCAAAACCGGTTTGAGCCGGTCTGGTCCGGTTTGAGTCCGGTTTGAGCCAGTTAAAACAGGTTTGAGCCGGTGTGGTCCAGTTTGAGTGCGGTTTGAGCTGGTGAAAACCGGTTTGAGCCGGTCTGGTCCGGTTTGATTCGATTTGAGCCAGTCAAAACCGGTTTTACCCGGTCTTGTCCGTATTGAGACAATTAAAATCGGTTTGATCCGGACTAAGAGCCGGTCTGATGCGGTTTGATCCTGTTTGAGCTGGTGAAAACCGGTTTGAGCCGGTCTGGTCCGGTTTGATTCGATTTGAGCCAGTCAAAACCGGTTTTACCCGGTCTTGTCCGTATTGAGACAATTAAAATCGGTTTGATCCGGACTAAGAGCCGGTCTGATGCGGTTTGATCCTGTTTGAGCTGGTCAAAACAGGTTTGAGCCAGCCTGGTCCGGTTTGAGTCCGGTTTGAGCCGGTCAAAACCGGTTTGAACCGGTCTGCTACGGTTTGATCCACTTTGAGCTGGTCTGCTCCAGTTTGATTAGATTTGAGCCAGTGAAAACCGGTTAGAGTCGATCTGGTCCGGTTTGATTCCGTTTTTAGCTGGTCAAAACTGTTTTGAGCCGGTCTGGTCTGGTTTGATCCGATAAAAACCGGTTTGAGCTGGTCTAATACGGTCAAAATAGGTTTGAGCCGGTCTGGTCCGGTTTGTGTGTGGTTTGGGCCGGTCAAAACCAGTTTGAGCCGGTCAAAACTGGTTTGAGCCGGTCTGCTTCGGTTTGAGCCTGTCAAAACCGTTTTGAACCGGTCTAATGCGGTCAAAACATGTCTGAGCCGGTCTGGTCGGATTTGAGTCCGGTTTGAGGCAGTCAAAACCGGTTTCAGTCCGGTTTGAGCCGGTCTGGTCCGTTCCAGTTTGAGCCGGTCAAAACTGGTTTGAGCCAGTCAAAACCGGTTTGAGCCGGTTTGAGCCGGTGAAAACCGGTTTGAGCCAGTCAAAACCGGTTTGAGCGGTCTGGTCCGGTTTGAGCATGTTTGAGCTGGTCAAAACACGTTTGCGTCCGGTTTGAGCCGGTCAAAACCAGTTTCAGTCGGTCTGGTCCGGTTTGATCTGGTCAAAACCAGTTTGAGTCCGCTTTCAGCCATTCTAAACCGGTTTCAGCCGGTCTGGATCAGTTTGATCTGGGCAAAACCGGTTTGAGCCGGTCTAATACGGTCAAAAGAGATTTGAGCCTGTCTTGTCCCGTTTGAGTACGGTTTGAGGCGGTCAAAACCGGTTTGAGCCAGTCTGGTCCCGTTAGAGCTGGTCAAAACAGGTTTGAGTTGGTCCGGTCCAGTTTGAGCCGGTAAAAACCGGTGTGAGCCAGTCCAGTCCGGTTTGAGCTGACTTGAGCCTGTGTGGTCCGGTTTGATCCGATTTGAGCCGGTGTGGTCCGGTTTGAGCCAGTCAAAACCGGTTTGAGCCGCTCTGGTACTCTTTGAGCCGGTCTGGTCGCTTTTGAGCTGGTCAAAACCAGTTTGAGCCGGTCTAGTCCGGTTTGAGTCTGGTTTGAGCCGTTCAAAACCGGTTTGAGCCAGTCTAGTCTGGTTAGAGTCCTGTTTGAGATGGTCTGTTCTTGTTTGAGTCCGGTTTGAGCCGGTCAAAACAGGTTTTAGCTGGCCTGGTCCGGTTTGATCCGGTTTCAGCCCGTCTGGCCCGGTTTGAGCCTGTCAAAACCTATTTGAGGCGGTCTTGTATGGTTTGATCCGGTTTGAGCTGGTCTGGTCCGGTTTGATCCGGTTTCAGCCCGTCTGGCCTGGTTTGAGCCTGTCAAAACCTGTTTGAGCCGGTCTTGTATGGTTTGATCCAGTTTGAGCCGGTCTGGTCCGGTTTGATTCGCTTTGAGAAGGACAAAACCGGTTTGAGTCCGGTTTTAGACGGTCAAACCTGGTTTGAACAGGTCTAGCTGATCTGGTCTGGATTTTCCCGTTTGAGTCGGTCTGGTCTGGTTTGATGCAGTTTGAGTCTGTGTGGTCCGTTTTGAGCCAGTTTGAGCATGTCTCTTCCGGTTTGATCCGGTTTGAGACAATCTAGTCCGGTTTGATGGGGTTTGAGGTGGTGAAAACCGGTTTGAGTCTGGATTGAGCCCATCAAAACCGGTTTGAGTCATTCTAGCTGGTCTGGTCCGGATTGATCCGTTTTGAGCCGTTCTTGTCCGGTTTCATCCGGTTTGAGCCGGTCAGGTCTGGTGTGATTCGATTTGAGCCGGTAAAAACAGGTTTGAGCCGGTCTGGTCCGGTTTGAGTCCGGTTTGAGACGGTCAAAAGCGGTTTGAGCCGGTCTGGTGTGGTTTGAGTCGGGTTTGAGACTGCTTTGTGCCGGTCTGTTCCGGCTTGAGATGGTCAAAGCCAGTTTGAGCCCGTCTCGTCCGGTTTGTGCCGGTAAAAATCGGTTTGAGCCGGTCTAATACGGTCAAAACATGTTTGAGCCGGTCTGCTCAGATTTGAGTCCGGTTTGAGGCGGTAAAACCAGGATTCAGTCCGGTTTGAGCCGGTGTGTTCCGTTCAGGTTTGAATCCGGTTTGAGCTGGTGAAAACCGGTTTGAGCCAGTCCGGTCCGGTTTGAGCCTGTCTAATACGGTCAAAATAGGTTTGAGGCGGTCTGATGTGGTTTGAGTCTGGTTTCATCTGGTCAAAACCGGATTGAGTCGGTCCAGTTCGGTATGAAACGTTCAAAACCGGTTTGAGCCGGTCAGGCCAGGTTTGAGCTGGTGTGAGCCGGTCTGGTCGGGTTAGAGCCGGTCTGGTTGGGTTTGAGCTGGTCAAAACCGGTTTGAGCCCGTCTCGTACGGTTTGAGCCGGTCAAAACCGGTATGAGCCGGTCTGGTCTGGTTTTAGTCCAGTTTGAGCCGGTCAAAACAGGTTTCAGCCGGTCTGGTTCGGTTTGAGCTGGTCTGGTCCAGTTTGAGCCTGTCAAAACTGGTTGGAACCGGTCTGGGCTGGTTTGAGTCCGGTTTGAGCCTGTCAAAACCGGTTTGAGCCGGTCTGGCCTGGTTTGATCTGGTCAAAAACCGCATGAGTTCGGTTTGAGCCGGTGAAAACTGGTTTGAGGTGTTCTGGTCCGGTTTGAGCATGTTTGAGCTGGTCTGGTCTGGCTTGACCTGGTTTTAGCCGGTCTGTTCCTATTTGAGTCTGGTTTGAGCCGTTCAAAATCGGTTTGAGCTCTTCTATTCGGTTTGAGTCCGGTTTCAGCCGGTCAAAACCGGTTTGAGCCTGGTCTGGTCCGGTTTGAGTCCGCTTTGAGCCAGTCAAAACCGGTTTGAGCCGGTCTGGCCTGGTTTGATCTGGTCAAAACCCGTTTGAGTCCTGTTTGAGCCGGTCAAAACCGGTTAGAGGGGTTCTGGTCCGGTTTGATCCGGTTTGAGACAGTCTGGTCCTGTTTGAGCCGGTTTAACACGGTCAAAACTGGTTTGAGCCAGTCTGGTCGGATTTTAGTCCGGTTTGAGGCGGTCAAAACCGGTTTCAGTCCGGTTTGGGCTGGTCTTGTCCGTTCTGATTTGAATCTGGTTTGAGCCGGTCAAAACCAGTTTGAGCCGGTCCGGTCCGGTTTCAGCCGGTCAAAACTGGTTCGAGTCGTCCGATCTCTTTTGAGCCGGTCTGGTCCAGTTTGATCTGGTCAAAACAGGTTTGAATCCGGTTTGAGCCGGTCAAAACCGGTTTTAGCTGGTCTAGTCCAGTTTGATCAGTTCAAAATCGGTTTGAGTCCTGTTTCAGCCGTTCTAAACCGGTTTGAGCCAGTCTGGATCAGCTTGATCCGGTCAAAAACGCTTTGAGTTGATCTAATACGGTCAAAACAGATTTGAGCCTGTCTGGTCCCATTTGAGTCCGGTTTGAACCCGTCAAAACCGGTTTGAGCCGGTCTGGGGCGGTTAGAGCCGGTAAAAACCGGTTTGAGTCGGTCCGGTTCGGTTTGAGCCAGTAAAGACCGGTGTGAGCCGGTCTACTCTGGTTTGAGCTGACTTGAGCCTGTGTGGTCCGGTTTGATCCGATATGAGCCGGTGTGGCCCGGTTTGAGCCAGTCAAAACCGGTTTGAGCCTGTCTAGTCCTGTTTGAGCCGGTCTGGTCGCCTTTGAACCAGTGAAAACCGGTTTGAGCTGGTCTAGTCCAGTTTCAGTCTGGTTTGAGCAGGTCAAAACCGGTGTGAGCTGGTCTGGTCTGGTTAGAGTCCGGTTTGAGCCAGTCAAAAGAGGTTTGAGGCCGCTTTGAGCTGGTCAAAACAGGTTTTAGCCGATCTGGTCCGGTTTCATCCGGTTTGAGCCCGTCTGGCCCGGTTTGAGCCGGTCAAAACCGGTTTGAGCCGTTCTGGTCCAGTTTGATCTGGTTTGAGGCAGTCTGTTCCGGTTGGATTAGATTTGAGCTGGTCAAAACCGGTTTGAGACGATCTGGTCCGGTTTGAGTCCGGTTTGAGCAGGTCAAAACCGTTTTGAGCCGGTCTGGTCCAGTTTCATCTGGTCAAAACCGGTTTGAGTCAGTTTGAGCCGGTCAAAACCGGTTGGAGCCGGTCTGGTCAGATTTGATCCGTTTGAGCTGGTCTGGTGGGGTTTGAGTCGGTCAAAACCGGTGTGAGCCGGTCTGATCCTCTTTGAGTCCGGTTTGAGCCAGTCAAAACCGGTTTCAGCCCGTCTGGTTCCGTTTGAGCCGGTCTGATCTGGTTTGAGCCTGTCAAAACCGGTTGGAACAGGTCTGGACCTGATTGAGTCCGGTTTGAGCCAGTTAAACCCGGTTTGAGCTGGTCTGGCCTGGTCTGATCCGGTCAAAACACCTATGAGACCCATTTGACCTGGTGAAAACCGGTTTGAGATGTTCTGGTCCATTTTGAGCCGGTTTGGGCCTGTCTGGTCTGGTTTGAGTCCGGTTTGAGCCGGTCTGTTCCTGTTTGAGCCGGTCTGTTCCTATTTGAGTCCGGTTTGAGCCTTTCAAAACCGGTTTGAGCCGGTGTAGTCTGCTTTGAGTCCGGTTTCAGACGGTCAAAACGGGTTTGAGCCAGTCTGGTCCGGTTTGAGTCTGGTTTGAGCCAGTCTGCTGTAGTTTGATCCGGTTTGAGCCGGTCTGGTCCGGTTTGATTAGATTTGATCCCGTCAAAACCGGTTTGATCCAATATGGTCCGGTTTGAGTCCGGTTTGAGCAGTTCAAAACCGTTTTGAGCCGGTCTGGACTGGTTTCATCCAGTCAAAACCGGTTTCAGTCTGTTTGAGACGGTCAAAACAGGTTTGACCCGGTCTGGTCGGGTTTGATCCGGTTTGAGCCGGTGTGGTCTGGTTTGAGCCGGTCAAAACCGGTTTGAGCTGGTCTGGCCTTGTTTGATCCAGTCAAAACCCGTATGAGACTGGTTTGAGCCTGTGAAAAACGGTTTGAGATGTTCTGGTCCGGTTTCAGCCGGTCTGAGCCGGTCTGTTCCTATTTGAGTCCGGTTTGAGCCATTCAAAACCGGTTTGAGCCGGTCTTGTCCTGTTTGAGCCTGTCTGGTCTGGTTTTAGTCCGGCTTCAGCCAGTCAAAACCGGTTTCAGACGATCTGGTTCGGTTTTAGCCGATCTGGTCCGGTTTGTGTCCGGTTTGAGCCACTCAAAACCTGGTAGACCCGGACTGGTCCGTAATGAGACGGTTAAAACCGGTTTGAGCCAGTCTAAGAGCCAGTCTGGTGCGGTTTGATCCGGTTGGAGCCGGTCAAAACACGTTTGAGTCCGTTTTGAGCCGGTGTGGTCCGTCCCCGTTTGAGCCGGTAAAAACCAGTTTGAGCCGGTCTGGTCAAAACATGTTTGAGCCAGTCTGCTCGGATTTGAGTCCGGTTTGAGGCGGTAAAAACAGGATTAAGTCCAGTTTGAGCCATTCTGTTCCGTTCCGGTTTCAATCCGGTTTCAGCTGGTCAAAACCGGTTTGAGCCGGTCCGGTCCGGTTTGAGCAGGTCTAATACGGTCAAAATAGGTTTGAGCCGGTCTGGTCCTGTTTGAGTCCGGTTTGAGCAGGTCAACCGTTTTGAGCCGGTCTGGTCCGGTTTCATCCGGTCAAAACCAGTTTGAGTCGGTTTGAGCCGGTCAAAACCGGTTTGTGCTGGTCTGGTCGGATTTGATCCGGTTTAAGTCAGTCTGGTCGGGTTTCAGCCGGTCAAAAGCAGTTTGAGCCGGTCTGGTCAAGTTTTAGTCCGGTTTGAGCCGGTCAAAACCGGTTTCTGCCGGTCTGGTTCAGTTTGAGCCGGTCTGGTCCGGTTTGAGCCTGTCAAAACCGGTTGGAACCGGTCTGGGCCGGTTGGAGTCCGGTTTGAGCCAGTCAAAACAGGTTTGAGCCGGTCTGGCCTGGTTTGATCCTGTCAAAACCCGTATGAGTCCGGTTTGAGCCGGTGAAAACCAGTTTGAGATGTTCTGGTCCGGTTTGAGCCGCTTAAAGCCGGTCTGGTCTGGCTTGAGCCGGTTTGAGCCGGTCTGTTCCTGTTTGAGTCCGGTTTGAGGCGGTCAAAACCGGTTTGAGCGGTTTGAGTCCGGTTTGAGTCTGGTTTGAGCCGGTCTGTTCCGTTCGGTTTGAGTCCTGTTTGAGTCCAGTTTGAGCCGGTCAAAACCGGTTTGAGCGGTTTGAGTCGGTTTGAGTCCGGTTTCAGCCGGTCAAAACCGGTTTGAGCCGGTCTGGTCCAGTTTGAGCCGGTCTGGTTTGAGCCAGTCAAAACAGGTTTGAGCTGGTCTGGTCCGTTTGAGTCCGGTTTGAGCCGGTCAAAACCTGGTAGACCCGGTCTGGTCCGGTTTGAGCCGGTTTGAGCCAGTCTAAGAGCCAGTCTGGTCTGGTTTGAGCTGGTGAAAACCGGTTTGATCCGGTTTGAGCCGGTCAAAACCGGTTTGAGTCTGGTTTGAGTCCTGTTTGAGCCGGTCTGGTCCAGTTTGAGTCTGGTTTGAGCCGGTTCAAACCGGTTTGAGCCAGTCTGCTCGGTTTGAGTCCGGTTTGAGGCAGTCAAAACAGGTTTGAGCTGGTTTGAGCCGGTTTGAGCCGGTTTGAGCCGGTCAAAACTGGTTTGAGCCGGTTTGAGCCGTCTGGCCTGGTTTGAGCCTGGTCAAAACCGGTTTGAGTCTGGTTTGAGCTGGTTTGAGCCGGTTCAAACCGGTTTGAGCCAGTCTGGTCTGGTTTGAGTCCGGTTTGAGCCAGTCAAAACAGGTTTGAGCCGGTCTGGTCCGGTTTGAGTCCGGTTTGAGCCGGTCAAAACCGGTTTGAGCCGGTCTGGCCTGGTTTGATCTGGTCAAAACCCGTTTGACTCTGGTTTTAGCCGGTCAAAACTGGTTTGAGCCGTTCTGGTCGGTTTGATCCGGTTTGATCCGGTCTGAGCTGGTCTGGTTTGAGTCTGGTTTGAGCCGTCAAAACCGGTTTGAGCCGGTTTGAGTCCGTTTGAGCCGGTTTGAGCCGGTCAAAACCTGGTAGACCCGGTCTGGTCCGGTTTGAGCCGGTTCAAACCGGTTTGAGCCAGTCAAAACCGGTTTGAGTCCGGTTTGAGCGGTTTGAGCCGGTTTGAGCCGGTCAAAACATGTTTAGTCCGTTTTGAGCCGGTCTGGTCCGTTCCGGTTTGAGCCGGTCAAAACCGGTTTGAGCCAGTCTGGACCGGTTTGAGTCCTGTTTGAGGCAGTCAAAACAGGTTTGAGCCGGTCTGGCCAGGTTTGATCCGGTTTGAGCCGGTCAAAATCGGTTTGAGCCGTCTGGTCCGGTTTGATCTGGTCAAAACCTGTTTGAGTCCGGTTTGAGCCAGTCAAAACCGGTTTGAGCCGGTCTGGTCTGGTTTGAGTCCGGTTTGAGTCCAGTTTGAGCCGGTCTGGTCCAGTTTGAGCCGGTCAAAACCGGTTTGAGCCGGTCTAGTCCGGTTTGAGTCCGTTTGAGCCGGTCTGGTCCAGTTTGAGTCTGGTTTGAGCTGGTTTGAGCCGGTCAAATCCGGTTTGAGCCAGTCTGGTCTGGTGTGATCTGGTCAAAACACGTTTGAGTCCGGTTTGAGCCATTCAAAACCGCTTTTAGCCGCTCTGGTCCGGTTTGATCCGGTCAAAACCGGTTTGAGTCCGTATCAGCCGGTCTAAACCGGTTTGATCCGGTCTGGATCGGTTTGATCTGGTCAAAACTTGTTTGAGCCTGTCTAATACGGTCAAAACAGGTTTGAGCCTCTCTGGTCCCCTTTGAGTCCGGTTTGAGCCGGTCAAAACTGGTTCGGCAAGGTCTGGTTCGGTTTGAGCCAGTCAATACCGCTTTGAGCCGGTCTAATACAGTCAAAACAGGTTTGAGCTGGTCTGATGCGGTATGATCCAGTTTGATCCAGTCAAAACCGGGTGATTCCGGTTTGAGCCGGTCTGGTCCGTTCCGGTTTGAGTCCGGTTTGAGCAGGTTTGAGCCAGTCTGGTCCGGTTTGAGTCTGGTGTAAGCCGGTGTGGTCCGTACCGGTTTGAGTCTGGTTTCAGCCAGTTTGAGCCGGTCTGGTCCGGATTGATCCGGTCTGAGCTGGTCTGGTCCGGTTTGAGCCGTTCAAAACGGGTTTGAGCCGGTCTAGTCCGGTTTGAGCCGGTCAATACCGGTTTGAGTCCGGTTGAAGCCGGTCAAAACCGGTTTGAGCCGGTCTGGTTCGGTTTGAGCCGGTCAAAACCGGTTTCTGCCGGTCTGGTTCGATTTGAGCAGGTCTGGCCCGGTTTAATCCCCTCAAAACCGGTTGGAACCGGTCTGGGCCTGTTTGAGTCCTGTTTGAGCCGGTCAAATCCGGTTTGAGCCGGTCTGGCCAGGTTTGATCCGGTCAAAACCCATATGAGTCCGGTTTGAGCTGGTGAAAACCGGTTTGAGATATTCTGGTCCGGTTTGAGCCGGTTTGAGCCGGACTGGTCTGGTTTGAGTCCGGTTTGAGCCGGTCTGTTCCTGTTTGAGACGGTCTCTTCCTATTTGAGTCCGGTTTGAGCCTTTCAAAACCGGTTTGAGCCGGTCTAATCCGGTTTGAGTCCTGTTTCAGCCAGTCAAAACCGGTTTGAGCCGGTCAGGTTCGGTTTGAGCCGGTCAAAACCGGTTTGAGCCGGTCTGGTTCGGTTTGAGCAGGTCTGGCCCGGTTTGATCCTCTCAAAACCGGTTGGAACCGTTCTGGGCCTGTTTGAGTCCTGTTTGAGCCGGTCAAAACCGGTTTGCGCTGGTCTGGCAAGGTTTCATCCGGTCAAAACACGTATGAGTCCGGTTTGAGCTGGTGAAAACCGGTTTCAGATGTTCTGGTACGGTTTGAGCTGGTTTGAGCCGGTCTGGTATGGTTTGAGCCGGTTGGAGCCGGTCTGTTCCTGTTTGAGCCGGTCTGTTCCTGTTTTTGTCCGGTTTGAGCCATTCAAAACTGGTTTGAGCCATTCCGTTCCTGTTTGAGTCCGGTTTCAGCCGTTCAAAACCGGTTTGAGCCGGTCTGGTCTGGTTTGAGTCCGGTTTGAGCCAGTCAAAACAGGTTTGAGCCGGTCTGGACTGGTTTGAGTCCGGTTTGAGCCAGTCAAAACAGGTTTGAGCCGGTCTGGTCCGGTTGGAGTCCGGTTTGAGCCGGTCTAAACAGGTTTTTAGCCGGTCTTGCCTGGTTTGATCCAGTCAAAACCCGTATGAGTAACTTCTGGGCCTGTGAAAACCGGTTTGAGAGGTTCTGCTCTGGTTTGAGCCGGTTTGAGCTGGTCTGGTGTGGCTTGAGCCGGTTTGAGCCGGTCTGTTCCTGTTTGAGTCCGGTTTCAGCCAGTCAAAACCGGTTTGCATCCATCCAGTTCGGTTTGAACCGTTGAAAACCGGTTTGAGCTGGTCTGGTCAGGTTTGAGCTGGTTTGAGCCGGTCTGGTCGGGTTAGAGCCGTTGAAAACCGGTTTGAGCTGGCCTAGTCCGGTTTGAGTCTGGTTTCAGCCGGGCAAAACCGGTTTGAGCCGGTCTGGTCCGGTTTGAGTCGGGTTTGAGCCGGTCAAACCCGGTTTGAGCCAGTCTGGCCTGGTTTGATCCAGTCAAAACCTGTATGAGTCCGGTTTGAGCCGGTGAAAACCGGTTTGAGATGTTCTGGTCTGGTTTCAGCCGGTTTGAGACGGTCTGGTCTGGTTTGAGACCGGTTTGATCCGGTCTGTTCCTATTTGAGCCGTACTGTTCCTGTTTGAGTCCAGTTTGAGCCGTTCAAAACCGGTTTGAAGCGGTCTAGTCCGGTTTGAGTCCGGTTTCAACCGGTCAAAACCGGTTTGAGCCGGTCTGGTCCAGTTTGAGACCTGTTCGAGCCCGTCAAAACAGGTTTGAGCCCGTCTGGTCCGGTTTGAGTCCGGTTTGAGCCGGTCAAAACCTTGTAGACCCGGTCTGGTCCGTAATGAGACGGTTAAAACCGGTTTGAGCCAGTCTAAGAGCCGGTCTGGTGCGGTTTGATCCGGTTGGAGCCGGTCAAAACATGTTTAGTCCGTTTTGAGCCGGTCTGGTCCATTCCGGTTTGAGCCGGTCAAAACCGGTTTGAGCCAGTCTGGACCGGTTTGAGTCCGGTTTGAGGCAGTCAAAACAGGTTTGAGCCCGTCTGGCCGGTTTGAGTCTGGTTTGAGCCGGTCAAAATCGGTTTGAGCCGGTCTGGCCTGGTTTGATCTGGTCAAAACCGTTTGAGCCGGTTTGAGCCAGTCTGGTCCGGTTTGAGTCCGCTTTGAGCCAGTCAAAACAGGTTTGAGCCGGTCTGGTCCGGTTTGATCCGATTTGAGCCGGTCTGGTCTGGTTGGAGCCGGTCAAAATCGGTTTGAGCCAGTCTGGTCTGGTGTGATCTGGTCAAAACACGTTTGAGTCCGGTTTGAGCCATTCAAAACCGCTTTTAGCCGCTCTGGTCGGTTTGATCCGGTCAAAACCGGTTTGAGTCCGGTATCAGCCGGTCTAAACCGGTTTGATCCGGTCTGGATCGGTTTGATCTGGTCAAAACCTGTTTGAGCCTGTCTAATACGGTCAAAACAGGTTTGAGCCTCTCTGGTCCCGTTTGAGTCCGGTTTGAGCCGGTCAAAACTGGTTCGGCAAGGTCTGGTTCGGTTTGAGCCGGTCAATACCGATTTGAGCCGGTCTAATACAGTCAAAACAGGTTTGAGCTGGTCTGATGCGGTATGATCCAGTTTGATCCAGTCAAAACCGGGTGATTCCGGTTTGAGCCGGTCTGGTCCGTTCCGGTTTGAGTCCGGTTTGAGCAGGTTTGAGCCAGTCTGGTCCGGTTTGAGTCTGGTGTAAGCCGGTGTGGTCCGTACCGGTTTGAGTCCGGTTTCAGCCAGTTTGAGCCGGTCTGGTCCGGATTGATCCGGTCTGAGCTGGTCTGGTCCGGTTTGAGCCGTTCAAAACGGGTTTGAGCCGGTCTAGTCCGGTTTGAGCCGGTCAATACCGGTTTGAGTCCGGTTGAAGCCGGTCAAAACCGGTTTGAGCCGGTCTGGTTCGGTTTGAGCCGGTCAAAACCGGTTTCTGCCGGTCTGGTTCGATTTGAGCAGGTCTGGCCCGGTTTAATCCCCTCAAAACCGGTTGGAACCGGTCTGGGCCTGTTTGAGTCCTGTTTGAGCTGGTCAAATCCGGTTTGAGCCGGTCTGGCCAGGTTTGATCCGGTCAAAACCCGTATGAGTCCGGTTTGAGCTGGTGAAACTGGTTTGAAATGTTCTGGTCCGGTTTGAGCCGGTTTGAGCCGGTCTGGTCTGGTTTGAGTCCGGTTTGAGCCGGTCTGTTCCTGTTTGAGACGGTCTGTTCCTGTTTGAGTCCGGTTTGAGCCTTTCAAAACCGGTTTGAGCCGGTCTAATCCGGTTTGAGTCCGGTTTGAGCCGGTCAAAACCGGTTTGAGCCGGTCTGGTTCGGTTTGAGCAGGTCTGGCCGGTTTGAGTCCTTTGAGCCAGTCAAAACAGGTTTGAGCCGGTCTGGCCTGGTTTGAGTCCTGTTTGAGCCGGTCAAAACCGGTTTGAGCTGGTCTGGCAAGGTTCCATCCGGTCAAAACCCGTATGAGTCCGGTTTGAGCTGGTGAAAACCGGTTTGAGATGTTCTGGTCCGGTTTGAGCTGGTTTGAGCCGGTCTGGTATGGTTTGAGCCGGTTTGAGCCGGTCTGTTCCTGTTTGAGTCGGTCTGTTCCTGTTTTTGTCCGGTTTGAGCCATTCAAAACTGGTTTGAGCCGTTCCGTTCCTGTTTGAGTCTGGTTTCAGCCGTTCAAAACCGGTTTGAGCCGGTCTGGTCTGGTTTGAGTCCGGTTTGAGCCAGTCAAAACAGGTTTGAGCCGGTCTGGTCCGGTTTGAGTCGGTTTGAGCAGGTTTGATCCGGTCAAAACCCGTATGAGTAACTTTTGGGCCGGTGAAAACCGGTTTGAGAGGTTCTGCTCCGGTTTGAGCCGGTTTGAGCTGGTCTGGTGTGGCTTGAGCCGGTTTGAGCCGGTCTGTTCCTGTTTGAGTCCGGTTTCACCTGGTCAAAACCGGTTTCCATCCATCCAGTTCGGTTTGAACCGTTCAAAACCGGTTTGAGCTGGTCTGGTCAGGTTTGAGCTGGTTTGAGCCGGTCTGCTCGGGTTAGAGCCGTTGAAAACCGGTTTCAGCCCGCCTAGTCCGGTTTGAGTCCGGTTTCAGCAGGGCAAAACCGGTTTGAGCCGGTCTGGTCCGGTTTGAGTCGGGTTTGAGCCGGTCAAACCTGGTTTGAGCCGGTCTGGCCTGGTTTGATCCAGTCAAAACCCGTATGAGTCCGTGTTGAGCCGGTGAAAACCGGTTTGAGATGTTCTGGTCCAGTTTGAGCCGGTTTGAGCCGGTCTGGTATGGTTTGAGCCTGTTGGAGCCGGTCTGTGCCTGTCTGAGCCAGTCTTTTGCTGTTTGAGTCCGGTTTGAGCCGTTCAAAACTGGTTTGAGCCGTTCCGTTCCTGTTTGAGTCCGGTTTCAGCCGTTCAAACCGGTTTGAGCCAGTCTGGTCTGGTTTGAGTCTGGTTTGAGCCAGTCAAAACAGGTTTGAGCCGGTCTGGTCCGGTTTGAGTCCGGTTTGAGCCAGTCAAAACAGGTTTGAGCCGGTCTGGTCCAGTTTGAGTCTGGTTTGAGCCGGTCAAAACTGGTTCGGCCATGTCTGGTTCGGTTTGAGCCGGTCAATACCGATTTGAGCCAGTCTAATGCAGTCAAAACAGGTTTGAGCTGGTCTGATGCGGTATGATCCAGTTTGATATAGTCAAAACCGGGTGATTCCGGTTTGAGCCAGTCTGTTCCGTTCCGGTTTGGGTCCGGTTTGAGCAGGTTTGAGCCAGTCTGGTCCAGTTTGAGTCTGGTGTAAGCCGGTGTGGTCCATACCGGTTTGAGTCCGGTTTCAGCCAGTTTGAGCCGGTCTGGTCCGGATTGATCCGGTCTGAGCTGGTCTGGTCTGGTTTTAGCTGTTCAAAACGGGTTTGAGCCGGTCTAGTCCGGTTTGAGCCGGTCAGGCCAGGTTTGATCTGGTCAAAACCCGTATGAGTCCGGTTTGAGCTGGTGAAAACCGGTTTGAGATGTTCTGGTCCGGTTTGAGCTGGTTTGAGCCGGTCTGGTCTGGTTTGAGTCCGGTTTGAGCGGTCTGTTCCTGTTTGAGACGGTCTGTTCCTATTTGAGTCCGGTTTGAGCCTTTCAAAACCGGTTTGAGCCGGTCTAATCCGGTTTGAGTCCGGTTTCAGCCGTTCAAAACCGGTTTGAGCTGGTGTGGTCTGGTTTGAGTCCGGTTTGAGCCAGTCAAAACAGGTTTGAGCCGGTCTGGCCTGGTTTGATCTGGTCAAAACCCGTTTGAGTCTGGTTTGAGCCGGTCAAAACCTGTTTAGGCCAGTCTGGTCTGGTTTGAGTCCGCTTTGAGCCAGTCAAAACAGGTTTGAGCCGGTCTGGTCCGGTTTGACTCTGATTTGAGCCGGTCAAAACCGGTTTGAGCCGGTCTGGCCTGGTTTGATCTGGTCAAAACCCGTTTGAGTCAGGCTTGAGGCGGTCAAAACCGGTTTGAGCCGGTCTGGTCGGATTTGAGTCTGGTTTGAGTCCGCTTTGTGCCGGTCTGGTCCGGCTTGAGTCGGTCAAAGCCAGTGATCCCGTCTCGTCAGGTTTGTGGCGGTCAAAATCGGTTTGAGCCAGTTTGAGCCGGTCTGCTCGGTTTGAGTCCTGTTTGAGGCGGTAAAATCGGTTTCAGTCCGGCTTGAGCCGGTCTGTTCCGTTCGGTTTCAATCCGGTTTGAGCGGTCAAAACCGGTTTGAGCCGGTCCGATCCGGTTTGAGCCGGTTTGAGCGGGCAAAACCAGTTTGAGTCGGTCCGGTCCGGTTTGAGCGGTCAAAACTGGTTCGAGTCGGTCTGGTCCGGTTTGAGCCGTCAAAACCGGTTTGAGTCGGTTTTTAAGCCGGTCAAAACCGGTTTGAGCGGTCTGGTCGGTTTGAGTCGGTTTGAGCCAGTCAAAACAGGTTTGAGCTGGTCTGGTCCGGTTTGAGTCCAGTTTGAGCCGGTCAAAACCGGTTTGAGCCGGTCTGGCCTGGTTTGATCTGGTCAAAACCCGTTTGACTCTGGTTTGAGCCAATCAAACTGGTTGGAGCCGTTCTGGTCCGGTTTGATTCGGTTTGATCCGGTGTGTTCTGGTTTGAGCCGTTCAAAACCGGTTTTAACGGGTCTGGTCCAGTTTGAGTCCGGTTTGAGCCCTTCCAAACCTGGTAGACCCGGTCTGGTCCGTAATGAGATGGTTAAAACTGGTTTGAGCCAGTCTAAGAGCCAGTCTGGTGCAGTTTGATCCGTTAGAGCCGGTGAAAACATGTTTGAGTCCGTTTGAGCCGGTCAGGTCCGTTCCGGTTTGAGCGGTCAAAACCAGTTTGAGTCGGTCTAATACGGTCAAAACATGTTTGAGCCGGTCTGCTCGGATTTGAGTCCGGTTTGAGGTGGTAAAAACCAGATTCAGTGCGGTTTGAGCTGGTCTGTTCCGTTCCAGTTTGAATCCGGTTTGAGCCCATCAAAACTGGTTTGAGCCGGTCTGGTCCGGTTTGAGTCCGGTTTGAGTCCGGTTTGTGCTGGTCTGGTCCGGTTTGAGCCGGTCAAAACCTGTTTGAGCCCGTCTCGTCCGGTTTGAGCCGGTCAAAACCGGTTTGAGTGCAGTTTGTGCCGGTCAAAACAAGTTTGAGTCCGGTTTGAGCCAGTGGAAACCGGTTTGAGACGGTCTGGTCTGGTTTGATCCTGTTTGAGCCGGTCTGGTCTGGTTTGATCCGCTTTGAACCGCTCTACTCCGGAATGATCCCGTTTGAGACGGTCTGGGCCGCTTTGATGCGATTTGAGCCAGTCAAGTCCCGTTTCAGAGCGGTATGAGCCGTTGGAAACCATTTTGAGCCTGTGTGGTCCGGTTAGAGTCCGGTTTGAGACGGTCGAAACAGGTTTGAGTCCGTTTGATCTGGTGAAAACAAGGTCCGGTTTGATACGGTTTGAGTCGGTCTGGTCCGATTTGAGCCAGTCAAGACCGGTTCGTCCGGTCTGTTTGATCCTGTCAAAACCGGTTTGAGTCCAGTTTCAGCGGTCTAAACCGTTTGATCCAGTGTGGATAGGTTTCATCCGGTCAAAACCGTTTGAGTCCGGTTTGAGTCCTTTTGAGCCAGTCAAAACCGGTTTGAGTCCGTTTGAGCCGGTCTGGTCCGGTTTGATCCGGTCAAAACCGATTTGAGTCCAGTTTGAGCCTGTCAAAACCGGTTTGAGTTGGTCTGGTTCGGTTTGAGCGGTTTGAGCCGGTTTGAGCTGGTCAACATATGGTCAAAACAGGTTTGAGCCTGTTTGATCTGGTTTGAGCTGGTCTGGTCCGGTTTGAGCCGGTGAAAACCGGTTTGAGCCGGTCTGGTCCTGTTTGATCCAGTTTGAGCCGGTGTAAACCGGTTTGAGTGCAGTTTGAGCCGGTCAAAAGAAGTTTGAGTCCGGTTTGAGCCGGTTTGAGCCGGTCTGGTACGGTTTGATCTGGTTTGAGCTGGTCTGGTCCGGTTTGATTCTGTTTGAGCTAGACAAAACCGGTTTGATTCGGGTTTTAGCCGGTCAAATCCGGTTTGAACCGGTCTAGCCGTTATGGTTCGGATTGTTCCCGTTTGAGTCGGTCTGGTCCGGTTTGATGCGTTGTGAGTCCGTGTGGTCCGTTTTGAGCCAGTTTGAGCACGTCTCTTCCGGTTTGATCCGGTTTGAGACAGTCTGGTCCGGTTTAATAGGGTTTGAGGCGGTGAAAACCGGTTTGAGTCCGGATTGAGCCCGTCAAAACCGGTTGGAGTCAGTCTAGCCGGTCTGGTCCGGATTAATCCGCTTCGAGTCGGTCTTGTCCGGTTTCATCCGGTTCGAGCCGGTCAGGTCCGGTTTGATTCGATTTGAGCCGGTAAAAACCGGTTTGAGCCGGTCTGGTCCGCGTTGAGCCGGTCAAAACCGGTTGGATTCGGTCTGGTCCGGTTTGATACGGTTTGAGTCGGTCTGGTCCGATTTGAGCCAGTCAAGACCGGTTCGAATCGGTCCGGTCCGGTTTGATCCTGTCAAAACCGGTTTGAGTCCAGTTTCAGCCGGTCTAAACCGTTTTGATCCAGTGTGGATAGGTTTCATCCGGTCAAAACCGGTTTGAGTCCGGTTTAAGCGGGTCAAATCCGGTTTGAGCCATCTGGTCCGGTTTGATCCGGTCAAAACCGATTTGAGTCCAGTTTGAGCCTGTCAAAACCGGTTTGAGTTGGTCTGGTTCGGTTTTAGCAGGTTTAAACAGGTATGAGCCGGTCAAATATGGTCAAAACAGGTATGAGCCTGTCTGGTGCGGTCTGGTCTGGTTTGAGCCGGTGAAAACCGGTTTGAGCCGGTCTGTTCCTGTTTGAGCCGGTCAAAACCGGTTTGAGCCAGTCTGGAGCCAGTCTGGTGCGGTTTGATTCAGTTTGAGCAGGTCATAAACGGTTTGAGTCCGGTTTGAGTCGGTCTGGTCGGTTTGAGTCGGTTTGAGCCAGTCAAACCGGTTTGAGTCGGTTTGAGCCGGTCAAAACCGGTTTGAGTCGGTTTGAGCTGGTCAAAACCGGTTTGAGCCCATAGAGGGCTATGGTGAAAAGGAAATATCTTCCATTAAAAACTGGAAAGAAGCTTTCTGAGAAACTGCTTTGTGTTCTGTTAATTCATCTCACAGAGTTACAGCTTTCCTTCAAGAAGCCTTTCGCTAAGGCTGTTCTTGTGGAATTTGCAAAGTGATATTTGGAAGCCCATAGAGGGCTATGGTGAAAAGGAAATATCTTCCGTTAAAACTGGAAAGAAGCTTTCTGAGAAACTGCTTTGTGTTCTGTTAATTCAGCTCACAGAGTTACAGCTTTCCTTCAAGAAGCCTTTCGCTAAGACTGTTCTTGTGGAATTGACAAAGTGATATTTGGAAGCCCATAGAGGCTATAGGAAAAGGAAATATCTTCTGTTAAAACTGGAAAGAAGCTTTCTGAGAAACTGCTTTGTGTTCTGTTAATTCATCTCACAGAGTTACAGCTTTCCTTCAAGAAGCCTTTCGCTAAGGCTGTTCTTGTGGAATTTGCAAAGTGATATTTGGAAGCCCATAGAGGCTATGGTGAAAAGGAAATATCTTCCATTAAAACTGGAAAAAAGCTTTCTGAGAAACTGCTTTGTGTTCTGTTAATTCATCTCACAGACTTCCAGCTATCCCTTCAAGAAGCCTTTCGCTAAGGCTGTTCTTTTGGAATTTGCAAAGTGATATTTGGAAGCCCATAGAGGGCTATGGTGAAAAGGAAATATCTTCCTTTAAAACTGGAAAGAAGCTTTCTGAGAAACTGCTTTGTGTTCTCTTAATTCATCTCACAGAGTTACAGCTTTCCCTTTAAGAAGCCTTTCGTTAAGGCTGTTCTTGTGTAATTGGCAAAGTGATATTTGGAAGTCTATAGAGGGCTACAGTGAAAAGGAAATATCTTCAGTTAAAAACTGGAAAGAAGCTTTCTGAGAAACTGCTTTGTGTTCTGTTAATTCATCTCACAGAGTTACAGCTTTCCTTCAAGAAGCCTTTCGCTAAGGCTGTTCTGTGGAATTGACAAAGTGATATTTGGGAAGCCTATAGAGGGCTATAGTGAAAAGGAAATATCTTCTGTTAAAAACTGGAAAGAAGCTTTCTGAGAAACTGCTTTGTGTTCTGTTAATTCATCTCACAGAGTTACAGCTTCCTTCAAGAAGCCTTTCGCTAAGACTGTTCTTGTGGAATTTGCAAAGTGATATTTGGAAGCCCATAGAGGGCTATGGTGAAAAGGAAATATCTTCCGTTAAAAACTGGAAGAAGCTTTCTGAGAAACTGCTTTGTGTTCTGTTAATTCATCTCACAGAGTTACAGCTTTCCTTCAGAAGCCTTTCGCTAAGGCTGTTCTTGTGGAATTTGCAAAGTGATATTTGGAAGCCCATAGAGGCTATGGTGAAAAGGAAATACCTTCCGTTAAAACTGGAAAGAAGCTTTCTGAGAAACTGCTTTGTGTTCTGTTAATTCATCTCACAGAGTTACAGCTTTCCTCAAGAAGCCTTTCGCTAAGACTGTTCTTGTGGAATTTGCAAAGTGATATTTGGAAGCCCATAGAGGGCTATAGTGAAAAGGAAATATCTTCAGTTAAAAACTGGAAAGAAGCTTTCTGAGAAACTGCTTTGTGTTCTGTTAATTCATCTCACAGAGTTACAGCTTTCCCTCAAGAAGCCTTTCGCTAAGTCTGTTCTTGTGGAATTTGCAAAGTGATATTTGGAAGCCCAGAGGGCTATGGTGAAAAGGAAATATCTTCCGTTAAAAACTGGAAGAAGCTTTCTGAGAAACTGCTTTGTGTTCTGTTAATTCATCTCACAGAGTTACAGCTTTCCTTCAAGAAGCCTTTCGCTAAGGCTGTTCTTGTGGAATTTGCAAAGTGATATTTGGAAGCCCATAGAGGGCTATGGTGAAAAGGAAATATCTTCCGTTAAAACTGGAAGAAGCTTTCTGAGAAACTGCTTTGTGTTCTGTTAATTCATCTCACAGAGTTACAGCTTTCCTCAAGAAGCCTTTCGCTAAGGCTGTTCTTGTGGAATTTGCAAAGTGATATTTGGAAGCCCATAGAGGGCTATGGTGAAAAGGAAATATCTTCGTTAAAAACTGAAAGAAGCTTTCTGAGAAACTGCTTTGTGTTCTGTTAATTCATCTCAGAGTTACAGCTTTCCCTCAAGAAGCCTTTCGCTAAGGCTGTTCTTGTGGAATTTGCAAAGTGATATTTGGAAGCCCATAGAGGGCTATGGTGAAAAGGAAATATCTTCCGTTAAAACTGGAAAGAAGCTTTCTGAGAAACTGCTTTGTGTTCTGTTAATTCATCTCACAGAGTTACAGCTTTCCTTCAAGAAGCCTTCGCTAAGGCTGTTCTTGTGGAATTTGCAAAGTGATATTTGGAAGCCCATAGAGGGCTATGGTGAAAAGGAAATATCTTCCGTTAAAACTGGAAAGAAGCTTTCTGAGAAACTGCTTTGTGTTCTGTTAATTCATCTCACAGAGTTACAGCTTTCCTTCAAGAAGCCTTCGCTAAGGCTGTTCTTGTGGAATTGAAAAGTGATATTTGGAAGCCCATAGAGGGCTATATGGTGAAAAGGAAATATCTTCTGTTAAAACTGGAAAGAAGCTTTCTGAGAAACTGCTTTGTGTTCTGTTAATTCATCTCACAGAGTTACAGCTTTCCTTCAAGAAGCCTTTCGCTAAGGCTGTTCTTGTGGAATTTGCAAAGTGATATTTGGAAGCCCATAGAGGCTATGGTGAAAAGGAAATATCTTCCGTTAAAAACTGGAAGAAGCTTTCTGAGAAACTGCTTTGTGTTCTGTTAATTCATCTCACAGAGTTACAGCTTTCCTTCAAGAAGCCTTTCGCTAAGGCTGTTATTGTGGAATTTGAAAGTGATATTTGGAAGCCCATAGAGGGCTATGGTGAAAAGGAAATATCTTCCGTTAAAACTGGAAAGAAGCTTGAGAAACTGCTTTGTGTTCTGTTAATTCATCTCACAGAGTTACAGCTTTCCTTCAGAAGCCTTTCGCTAAGTTGTTCTTGTGGAATTTGCAAAGTGATATTTGGAAGCCCATAGAGGGCTATGGTGAAAAGGAAATATCTTCAGTTAAAAACTGGAAAGAAGCTTCTGAGAAACTGCTTTGTGTTCTGTTAATTCAGCTCACAGAGTTACAGCTTTCCCTCAAGAAGCCTTTCGCTAAGACTGTTCTTGTGGAATTGGCAAAGTGATATTTGGAAGCCCATAGAGGGCTATAGTGGAAAAGTAAATATCTTCAGTTAAAAACTGGATAGAAGCTTTCGGGGAAACTGCTTTGTGTTCTGTAAATTCATCTCAGAGAGATACAGCTTTCCTCAAGAAGCCTTCGCTAAGACTATTCTTGTGGAATTTGAAAGTGATATTTGGAAGCCCATAGTGGGCTATGGTGAAAAAGGAAATATCTTCTGTTAAAACTGGAAGAAACTTTCTGAAAAACTGCTTTGTGTTCTGTTAATTCATCTCATAGAGTTACAGCATTCCCTTCCAGAAGACTTTCGCTAAGGCTGTTCTTGTGGAATTTGCCAAGTGATATTTGGAAGCCCATAGAGGGCTATGGTGAAAAGGAAATATCTTCCATTAAAAACTGGAAAGAAGCTTTCTGAGAAACTGCTTTGTGTTCTGTTAATTCATATCACAGAGTTACAGCTTTCCTTCAGAAGCCTTTCGCTAAGGCTGTTATTGTGGAATTTGAAAAGTGATATTTGAAGCCCATAGAGGGCTATGGTGAAAAGGAAATATCTTCCGTTAAAACTGGAAAGAAGCTTTCTGAAAAACTGCTTTGTGTTCTGTTAATTCTTCTCACAGAGTTACAGCTTTTCCTCCAGAAGCCTTTCGCTAAGACTGTTCTTGTGGAATTGGCAAAGTGATATTTGAAAGCCCTAGAGGGCTATGGTGAAAAGTAAATATCTTCAGTTAAAAATTGGATAGAAGCTTTCTGAAAAACTGCTTTGTGTTCTGTTCATTCATCTCAGAGAGTTAAGCTTTCCTCAAGAAGCCTTTCGCTATAGAGATCTATGGTGAAAAAGGAATTATCTTCCGTTAAAACTGGAAAGAAGCTTTCTGAGAAACTGCTTTGTCTTCTGTTAATTCATCTCACAGAGTTACAGCTTTCCTCAAGAAGCCTTTCGCTAAGGATGTTCTTGTGGAATTGGCAAAGTGATATTTGGAAACCCCTAGAGGGCTATGGTGAAAAGGAAATATCTTCCATTAAAAACTGGAAAGAAGGTTTCTGAGAAACTGCTTTGTGTTCTGTTAATTCATCTCACAGAGTTACAGCTTTCCCTTCAAGAAGCCTTTCGCTAAGGCTGTTCTTGTTGTATTTCCAAAGTGATATTTGGAAGCCCATTGAGGGCTATGGTGAAAAGAAAATATCCCAAGACAAAACGGAAAAGAAGCATTCTGAGAAATTGCTTTGTGTTCTGTTAATTCATCTCAGAGTGACAGCTTTCCACTCAAGAAGCCTTTCGATAAGGCTGTTCTTGTGGAATTTGCCAAAGTGATATTTGGAAGCCCATAGAGGCTATGGTGAAAAGGAAATATCTTTCTTTAAAAACTGGAAAGAAGCTTTCTGAGAAACTGCTTAGTGTTCTGTTAATTCTTCTTACAGAGTTAGAGATTTCCCTCAAGAAGCCTTTCGCTAAGACTGTTCTTGTGGAATTTGCAAAGTGATATTTGGAAGCCCATAGAGGGCTATGGTGAAAAAGGAAATATCCTAAGATAAAAACTGAAAAGAATCATTCTGGGAAACAGCTTTGTGTTCTGTCAATTCATCTCACAGAGTTACTGCTTTCCCCTCAAGAATTTTTTCCCTAAGACTGTTCTTGTGGAATTTGCAAAGTGATATTTGGAAGCCCATAGAGGGCTGTGGTGAAAAAGGAAATATCCTAAGATAAAAACTGAAAAGAAGCATTCTGAGAAAATGCTTTGTGTTCTCTTAATTCATCTCACAGAGTTACAGCTTTCCTCAAGAAGCCTTTCACTAAGACTGTTCTTGTGGAATTGGCAAAGTGATATTTGGAAGCCCATAGAGGGCTGTGGTGAAAAGGAAATATCCTAAGATAAAACTGAAAAGAAGCATTCTGAGAAAATGCTTTGTGTTCTGTTAATTCAACTCACAGAGTTACAGCTTTCCTTCAAGAAGCCTTTCGATAAGGCTGTTCTTGTGGAATTTGCAAAGTGATATTTGGAAGCCCATAGAGGGCTATGGTGAAAAGAATTATCTTGCATTAAAAACTGGAAAGAAGCTGTCTGAGAAACTGCTTTGTGTTCTGTTAATTAATCTCACATAGTTACAGCTTTCTCCTCAAGAAGCCTTTCGATAAGGCTGTTCTTGTGGAATTTGCAAAGTGATATTTGGAAGCCCATAGAGGGCTATGGTGAAAAGAATTATCTTGCATTAAAAACTGGAAAGAAGCTTTCTGAGAAACTGATTTGTGTTCTGTAAATTCATCTCACAGAGTTACAGCTTTCCTTCAAGAAGCCTTCGCTAAGGCTGTTCTTGTGGAATTTGCAAAGTGATATTTGGAAGCCCATAGAGGGCTATGGTAAAAAGGAAATATCTTCAGTTAAAAACTGGAAAGAAGCTTTCTGAGAAACTGCTTAGTGTTCTGTTAATTCTTCTTACAGAGTTACAGCTTTCTCCTCAAGAAGCCTTTCGCTAAGACTGTTCTTGTGGAATATGCAAAGTGATATTTGGAAGCCACTAGAGGGCTATAGGAAAAGGAAATATCTTCGTTAAAAACTGGAAAGAAGCTTTCTGAGAAACTGCTTTGTGTTCTGTTAATTCATCTCACAGAGTTACAGCTTTCCTTCAAGAAGCCTTTCGCTAAGGCTGTTCTTGTGGAATTTGCAAAGTGATATTTGGAAGCCCATTGATGGCTATGGTGAAATGGAAATATCTTCTGTTAAAAACTGGAAAGAAGCTTTCTGAGAAACTGCTTTGTGTTCTGTTAATTCATCTCACAGAGTTACAGCTTTCCTTCAAGAAGCCTTTCGCTAAGGCTGTTCTTGTGGAATTTGCAAAGTGATATTTGGAAGCCCATAGAGGGCTATGGTGAAAAGGAAATATCTTCTGTTAAAAACTGGAAAGAAGCTTTCTGAGAAACTGCTTTGTGTTCTGTTAATTCATCTCACAGAGTTACAGCTTTCCTTCAAGAAGCCTTTCGCTAAGGCTGTTCTTGTGGAATTTGCAAAGTGATATTTGGAAGCCCATAGAGGGCTATGGTGAAAAGGAAATATCTTCAGTTAAAAACTGGAAAGAAGCTTTCTGAGAAACTGCTTTGTGTTCTGTTAATTCATCTCACAGAGTTACAGCTTTCCTTCAAGAAGCCTTTCGCTAAGGCTGTTCTTGTGGAATTTGCAAAGTGATATTTGGAAGCCCATAGAGGGCTATGGTGAAAAGGAAATATCTTCAGTTAAAAACTGGAAAGAAGCTTTCTGAGAAACTGCTTTGTGTTCTGTTAATTCATCTCACAGAGTTACAGCTTTCCTTCAAGAAGCCTTTCGCTAAGACTGTTCTTGTGGAATTTGCAAAGTGATATTTGGAAGCCCATAGAGGGCTATGGTGAAAAGGAAATATCTTCAGTTAAAAACTGGAAAGAAGCTTTCTGAGAAACTGCTTTGTGTTCTGTTAATTCATCTCACAGAGTTACAGCTTTCCTTCAAGAAGCCTTTCGCTAAGGCTGTTCTTGTGGAATTTGCAAAGTGATATTTGGAAGCCCATAGAGGGCTATGGTGAAAAGGAAATATCTTCAGTTAAAAACTGGAAAGAAGCTTTCTGAGAAACTGCTTTGTGTTCTGTTAATTCATCTCACAGAGTTACAGCTTTCCTTCAAGAAGCCTTTCGCTAAGACTGTTCTTGTGGAATTTGCAAAGTGATATTTGGAAGCCCATAGAGGGCTATGGTGAAAAGGAAATATCTTCAGTTAAAAACTGGAAAGAAGCTTTCTGAGAAACTGCTTTGTGTTCTGTTAATTCATCTCACAGAGTTACAGCTTTCCTTCAAGAAGCCTTTCGCTAAGACTGTTCTTGTGGAATTTGCAAAGTGATATTTGGAAGCCCATAGAGGGCTATGGTGAAAAGGAAATATCTTCCGTTAAAAACTGGAAAGAAGCTTTCTGAGAAACTGCTTTGTGTTCTGTTAATTCATCTCACAGAGTTACAGCTTTCCTTCAAGAAGCCTTTCGCTAAGACTGTTCTTGTGGAATTTGCAAAGTGATATTTGGAAGCCCATAGAGGGCTATGGTGAAAAGGAAATATCTTCCGTTAAAAACTGGAAAGAAGCTTTCTGAGAAACTGCTTTGTGTTCTGTTAATTCATCTCACAGAGTTACAGCTTTCCTTCAAGAAGCCTTTCGCTAAGGCTGTTCTTGTGGAATTTGCAAAGTGATATTTGGAAGCCCATAGAGGGCTATGGTGAAAAGGAAATATCTTCAGTTAAAAACTGGAAAGAAGCTTTCTGAGAAACTGCTTTGTGTTCTGTTAATTCATCTCACAGAGTTACAGCTTTCCTTCAAGAAGCCTTTCGCTAAGACTGTTCTTGTGGAATTTGCAAAGTGATATTTGGAAGCCCATAGAGGGCTATGGTGAAAAGGAAATATCTTCAGTTAAAAACTGGAAAGAAGCTTTCTGAGAAACTGCTTTGTGTTCTGTTAATTCATCTCACAGAGTTACAGCTTTCCTTCAAGAAGCCTTTCGCTAAGGCTGTTCTTGTGGAATTTGCAAAGTGATATTTGGAAGCCCATAGAGGGCTATGGTGAAAAGGAAATATCTTCAGTTAAAAACTGGAAAGAAGCTTTCTGAGAAACTGCTTTGTGTTCTGTTAATTCATCTCACAGAGTTACAGCTTTCCTTCAAGAAGCCTTTCGCTAAGACTGTTCTTGTGGAATTTGCAAAGTGATATTTGGAAGCCCATAGAGGGCTATGGTGAAAAGGAAATATCTTCAGTTAAAAACTGGAAAGAAGCTTTCTGAGAAACTGCTTTGTGTTCTGTTAATTCATCTCACAGAGTTACAGCTTTCCTTCAAGAAGCCTTTCGCTAAGGCTGTTCTTGTGGAATTTGCAAAGTGATATTTGGAAGCCCATAGAGGGCTATGGTGAAAAGGAAATATCTTCCGTTAAAAACTGGAAAGAAGCTTTCTGAGAAACTGCTTTGTGTTCTGTTAATTCATCTCACAGAGTTACAGCTTTCCTTCAAGAAGCCTTTCGCTAAGGCTGTTCTTGTGGAATTTGCAAAGTGATATTTGGAAGCCCATAGAGGGCTATGGTGAAAAGGAAATATCTTCCGTTAAAAACTGGAAAGAAGCTTTCTGAGAAACTGCTTTGTGTTCTGTTAATTCATCTCACAGAGTTACAGCTTTCCTTCAAGAAGCCTTTCGCTAAGACTGTTCTTGTGGAATTTGCAAAGTGATATTTGGAAGCCCATAGAGGGCTATGGTGAAAAGGAAATATCTTCCGTTAAAAACTGGAAAGAAGCTTTCTGAGAAACTGCTTTGAGCCAGTTTGAGCCGGTCTGGTCCGTTCGGTTTGAGTCCGGTTTGAGCCGGTTTGAGCCAGTCTGGTCGGTTTGAGTCTGGTTTGAGCCGGTCTGGTCTGGCTTGAGCGGTTTGAGCGGTCTGGTTCGGTTTGAGCCAGTTTGAGCCGGTCTGGTCGGTTTGAGCCGTTTGAGCTGGTCTGGTCCGGTTTGAGCCGTCAAAACCGGTTTGAGCCGTCTGGTCTGGTTTGAGCCGGTCAAAACCGGTTTGAGTCCGGTTTGAGCCGGTCAAAACCGGTTTGAGCCGGTCTGGTTCGGTTTGAGCGGTCAAAACCGGTTTGAGCGGTCTGGTCGGTTTGAGCAGTCTGGCCTGGTTTGATCTGGTCAAAACCGGTTTGAGCCGGTCTGGCCTGTTTGAGTCCAGTTTGAGCCATTCAAAACCGGTTTGAGCCGGTCTAGTCCGGTTTGAGCCGGTTTGAGCCGGTCTGGTCGGTTTGAGCCGGTTTGAGCCAGTCAAAACCGGTTTGAGTCCGGTTTGAGCCGGTCAAAACCGGTTTGAGCCGGTTTGAGTCGGTTTGAGCCGGTTTGAGCCGGTCTGGTCTGTTTGAGTCCGGTTTGAGCCGTCTGTTCCTGTTTGAGTCCGGTTTGAGCCAGTTTGAGCCGGTCAAAACCGGTTTGAGCCGGTCTGTTCCTGTTTGAGTCCGGTTTGAGCCGTTCAAAACCGGTTTGAGCCGGTCTAGTCCGGTTTGAGTCCGGTTTCAGCCGGTCAAAACCGGTTTGAGCCGGTCTGGTTCGGTTTGAGCAGGTCTGGCCGGTTTGATCCGGTCAAAACCGGTTGGAACCGGTCTGGCCTGTTTGAGTCCTGTTTGAGCCGGTCAAAACCGGTTTGAGCCGGTCTGGCCTGGTTTGATCCGGTCAAAACCCGTATGAGTCCGGTTTGAGCTGGTGAAAACCGGTTTGAGATATTCTGGTCCGGTTTGAGCGGTTTGAGCGGTCTGGTCTGGTTTGAGTCCGGTTTGAGCCGGTCTGTTCCTGTTTGAGCCGGTCTGTTCCTGTTTGAGTCCGGTTTGAGCCTGTCAAAACCGGTTTGAGCCGGTCTAGTCCGGTTTGAGTCCTTTTGAGCCAGTCAAAACCGGTTTGAGCCGGTCTGGTTCGGTTTGAGCGGTCAAAACCGGTTTGAGCGGTCTGGTTCGGTTTGAGCAGGTCTGGCCGGTTTGATCCGGTCAAAACCGGTTGGAACCGGTCTGGCCTGTTTGAGTCCTGTTTGAGCCGGTCAAAACCGGTTTGAGCTGGTCTGGTCGGTTTGAGCCGGTGAAAACCGGTTTGAGTCCGGTTTGAGCTGGTGAAAACCGGTTTGAGATGTTCTGGTCCGGTTTGAGCTGGTTTGAGCCGGTCTGGTCTGGTTTGAGCCGGTTTGAGCCGGTCTGTTCCTGTTTGAGCCGGTCTGTTCCTGTTTGAGTCCGGTTTGAGCCGTTCAAAACTGGTTTGAGCGGTCTGGTCCGGTTTGAGTCTGGTTTGAGCCGGTCAAAACCGGTTTGAGCCAGTCTGGCTTGGTTTGATCCAGTCAAAACCCGTATGAGTCCGGTTTGAGCCGGTGAAAACCGGTTTGAGATGTTCTGGTCAGGTTTGAGCCAGTTTGAGCCGGTCTGGTCTGGTTTGAGTCCGGTTTGAGCCGGTCTGTTCCTGTTTGAGCCGGTCTGTTACTGTTTGAGCGGTCTGTTCCTGTTTGAGTCCAGTTTGAGCCGTTCAAAACCGGTTTGAGCCGGTCTAGTCCGGTTTGAGTCCGGTTTCAGCCGGTCAAAACCGGTTTGAGCCGGTCTGGTCCAGTTTGAGCCGTTCAAAACCGGTTTGAGCCAGTCAAAACAGGTTTGAGCCGTCTGGTCTGGTTGAGCCGGTTTGAGTCCGGTTTGAGCCGGTCAAAACCGGTTTGAGCGGTTTGAGCCGGTCTGGTCCGGTTTGAGCCGGTCAAAACCGGTTTCAGCCAGTCAAAACGGTTTGAGCCGGTCTGGTCCGGTTTGATCCGGTTTGAGCCGGTCAAAACGGTTTGAGATGTTCTGGTCCGGTTTGAGCCGGTCTGGTCCGTTTGAGCCGGTTTGAGCGGTCAAAACCGGTTTGAGCCAGTCTGGTCTGGTTGAGCCGGTTTGAGTCCGGTTTGAGGCAGTCAAAACAGGTTTGAGCTGGTCTGGTCGGTTTGAGTCCGGTTTGAGCCGGTCAAAATCGGTTTGAGCGGTTTGAGCCGGTCTGGCCTGGTTTGATCTGGTCAAAACCCGTTTGAGTCTGGTTTGAGCGGTCAAAACCGGTTTGAGCCAGTCTGGTCTGGTTTGAGTCCGGTTTGAGCCAGTCAAAACAGGTTTGAGCTGGTCTGGTCCGGTTTGAGTCTGTTTGAGCGGTCAAAACCGGTTTGAGCCGGTCTGGCCTGGTTTGATCTGGTCAAAACCCGTTTGAGTCTGGTTTGAGCCGGTCAAAACCGGTTTGAGCCGTTCTGGTCTGGTTTGAGCCGGTTTGAGCCGGTCTGGTCTGGTTTGAGCTGGTTTGAGCCGGTCAAAACCGGTTTGAGCGGTTTGAGCGGTCTGGTCCGGTTTGAGTCCGGTTTGAGCCGTTCAAAACCGGTTTGAGCCGGTCTGGTCCGTTTGAGCCGGTCAAAACCGGTTTGAGCCAGTCAAAACAGGTTTGAGCCGGTCTGGTCCGGTTTGATCCGGTTTGAGCCGGTCAAAACCGGTTTGAGATATTCTGGTCGGTTTGAGCCGGTTTGAGCTGGTCTGTTCCTGTTTGAGCCGGTCAAAACCGGTTTGAGCCAGTCTGGCCTGGTTTGAGTCCTGTTTGAGCCAGTCAAAACGGTTTGAGCCGGTCTGGCCTGGTTTGAGTCTGGTTTGAGCCGGTCAAAATCGGTTTGAGCCGGTCTGGCCTGGTTTGATCTGGTCAAAACCCGTTTGAGTCTGGTTTGAGCCGGTCAAAACCGGTTTGAGCCGGTCTGGTCTGGTTTGAGTCCGGTTTGAGTCCAGTTTGAGCCGGTCTGGTCCAGTTTGAGCCGGTCAAAACCGGTTTGAAACCGGTCTGGGCGGTTTGAGTCCGGTTTGAGCCGGTCTGGCCTGGTTTGATCCAGTCAAAACCCGTATGAGTCGGTTTGAGCTGGTGAAAACCGGTTTGAGATATTCTGGTCGGTTTGAGCTGGTTTGAGCCGTCTGGTCTGGTTTGAGTCCGGTTTGAGCCGGTCTGTTCCTGTTTGAGCCGGTCTGTTCCTGTTTGAGTCGGTTTGAGCCTGTCAAAACCGGTTTGAGCCGGTCTGTTCCTGTTTGAGTCCGGTTTCAGCCGGTCAAAACCGGTTTGAGCTGGTCTGGTCTGGTTTGAGTCGGTTTGAGCCAGTCAAAACAGGTTTGAGCCGGTCTGGTCCGGTTTGAGTCTGGTTTGAGCCAGTCAAAACAGGTTTGAGCCGGTCTGGTCCAGTTTGAGTCGGTTTGAGCCGGTCAAAACCGGTTTGAGCGGTCTGGCCTGGTTTGATCCGGTCAAAACCCGTATGAGTACGGTTTGAGCCGGTGAAAACCGGTTTGAGATGTTCTGGTCCGGTTTGAGCTGGTTTGAGCCGGTCTGGTCTGGCTTGAGCCGGTTTGAGCCGGTCTGTTCCTGTTTGAGTCCGGTTTCAGCCGGTCAAAACCGGTTTGAGTCCAGTTTGAGCCAGTCTGGTCCGGTTTGAGCCGTTCAAAACCGGTTTGAGCTGGTCTGGTCCGGTTTGAGCTGGTTTGAGCCGGTTTGAGCCGGTCTGGTCGGTTTGAGTCCGTTTGAGCCGGTTTGAGCCGTCAAAACCGGTTTGAGCGGTCTAGTCCGGTTTGAGTCCGGTTTCAGCCGGTCAAAACCGGTTTGAGCTGGTCTGGTCGGTTTGAGTCGGGTTTGAGCTGGTCAAACCCGGTTTGAGCCGGTCTGGCCTGGTTTGATCCAGTCAAAACCCGTATGAGTCCGTTTTGAGCCGGTGAAAACCGGTTTGAGATGTTCTGGTCCGGTTTGAGCCGGTTTGAGCTGGTCTGTTCCTGTTTGAGCCGGACCGTTCCTGTTTGAGTCCAGTTTGAGCCGTTCAAAACCGGTTTGAAGCGGTCTAGTCCGGTTTGAGTCCGGTTTCAACCAGTCAAAACCGGTTTGAGCCGTTCTGGTCCAGTTTGAGACCTGTTTGAGCCAGTCAAAACAGGTTTGAGCCAGTCTGGTCCTGTTTGAGTCCGGTTTGAGCAGTCAAAACCGGTTTGAGTCCGGTTTGAGCTGGTCTGTTACTGTTTGAGCGGTCAAAACCGGTTGAGCCGGTCAAAACCGGTTTGAGCTGGTGAAAACCGGTTTGAGTCCGGTTTGAGCCGGTCAAAACCGGTTTCAGCCAGTCAAAACCGTTTTGAGCCGGTCTGGTCCGTTTGAGCCGGTTTGAGCCGGTCAAAACCGGTTTGAGCCAGTCTGGTCTGGTTTGAGCCGGTTTGAGTCCGGTTTGAGGCAGTCAAAACAGGTTTGAGCCGTCTGGTCCGGTTTGAGTCTGGTTTGAGCCAGTCAAAACCGGTTTGAGCCGGTCTGGCCTGGTTTGATCTGGTCAAAACCCGTTTGAGTCTGGTTTGAGCCGGTCAAAACTGGTTTGAGCCGTTCTGGTCTGGTTTGAGTCGGTTTGAGCGGTCTGGTCTGGTTTGAGCTGGTTTGAGCCGTTCAAAACCGGTTTGAGCGGTCTGGTCCGGTTTGAGTCCGGTTTGAGCCGTTCAAAACCGGTTTGAGCCGTCTGGTCCGGTTTGAGCTGGTCAAAACCGGTTTGAGCCAGTCTAAGAGCCGGTCTGGTGCGGTTTGATCCGGTTGGAGCCGGTCAAAACCGGTTTGAGATATTCTGGTCGGTTTGAGCCGGTTTGAGCTGGTCTGTTCTGTTTGAGCCGGTCAAAACCGGTTTGAGCCAGTCTGGTCCGGTTTGAGTCTGTTTGAGCCAGTCAAAACGGTTTGAGCCGGTCTGGCCTGGTTTGAGTCCGGTTTGAGCGGTCAAAATCGGTTTGAGCCGGTCTGGCCTGGTTTGATCTGGTCAAAACCGTTTGAGTCTGGTTTGAGCGGTCAAAACCGGTTTGAGCAGTCTGGCCTGGTTTGAGTCGGTTTGAGTCCAGTTTG
Organism: Erythrocebus patas; assembly: GCA_023783455.1. Taxonomy (NCBI): domain Eukaryota; kingdom Metazoa; phylum Chordata; class Mammalia; order Primates; family Cercopithecidae; genus Erythrocebus; species Erythrocebus patas. The sequence goes on from JAKFHT010004385.1 coordinate 240,679, forward strand.
AGCGGTCTGGTCCGGTTTGAGCGGTCAAAACCGGTTTGAGCCAGTCTGGTCCGGTTTGAGCAGTCAAAACCGGTTTGAGCGGTCTGGTCGGTTTGATCCGGTTTGAGCGGTCTGGTCTGGTTTGAGCCGGTCAAAATCGGTTTGAGCCAGTCTGGTCTGGTTTGATCTGGTCAAAACCCGTTTCAGTCTGGTTTGAGCCAGTCAAAACCGGTTTGAGCGGTCTGGTCTGGTTTGATCCGGTCAAAACCGGTTTGAGTCCGGTTTCAGCCGGTCAAAACCGGTTTGAGCCGGTCTGGTTCGGTTTGAGCCGGTCAAAACCGGTTTGAGCCTGTCTAATACGGTCAAAACAGGTTTGAGCCGTCTGGTCTGGTTTGAGCCGGTTTGAGTCCGTTTGAGCCGGTCAAAACTGGTTTGAGCCGGTCTGGTGCGGTTTGATCCGGTCAAAACCGGTTTGAGCCGGTCTAATACAGTCAAAACAGGTTTGAGCTGGTCTGATGCGGTATGATCCAGTTTGATCCAGTCAAAACCGGTTTGAGTCCGGTTTGAGCCGGTCTGGTCCGTTCGGTTTGAGTCCGGTTTGAGCAGGTTTGAGCCAGTCTGGTCCGGTTTGAGTCTGGTTTGAGCCGGTCTGGTCCGTTCGGTTTGAGTCCGGTTTCAGCCAGTTTGAGCCGGTCTGGTCCGGTTTGATCCGGTCTGAGCTGGTCTGGTCCGGTTTGAGCCGTTCAAAACCGGTTTGAGCCGGTCTAGTCCGGTTTGAGCCGGTCAAAACCGGTTTGAGTCCGTTTGAGCCGGTCAAAACTGGTTTGAGCCGGTCTGGTTCGGTTTGAGCGGTCAAAACCGGTTTCTGCCGGTCTGGTTCGGTTTGAGCCGGTCTGGCCTGGTTTGATCCAGTCAAAACCGGTTGGAACCGGTCTGGGCCTGTTTGAGTCCTGTTTGAGCCGGTCAAAACCGGTTTGAGCCGGTCTGGCCTGGTTTGATCCGGTCAAAACCCGTATGAGTCGGTTTGAGCTGGTGAAAACCGGTTTGAGATGTTCTGGTCTGGTGTGAGCCGGTTTGAGCCGGTTTGAGCCGTCTGGTCTGGTTTGAGTCCGGTTTGAGCCGGTCTGTTCCTGTTTGAGCGGTCTGTTCCTGTTTGAGTCGGTTTGAGCCTTTCAAAACCGGTTTGAGCGGTCTAGTCGGTTTGAGTCCGGTTTCAGCCGGTCAAAACCGGTTTGAGCTGGTCTGGTCCGGTTTGAGCCGGTCAAAACCGGTTTGAGCCGGTCTGGTCGGTTTGAGCGGTTTGAGCCGGTCTGTTCCTGTTTGAGCCGGTCTGTTCCTGTTTGAGTCCGGTTTGAGCCGTTCAAAACCGGTTTGAGCCGTTCTGGTCTGGTTTGAGTCCGGTTTCAGCCGGTCAAAACCGGTTTGAGCGGTCTAGTCGGTTTGAGTCCGGTTTGAGCCGGTCAAAACCGGTTTGAGCCGGTCTGGTTCGGTTTGAGCCGGTCTGGCCTGGTTTGATCCAGTCAAAACCGGTTGGAACCGGTCTGGGCCTGTTTGAGTCCTGTTTGAGCCGGTCAAAACCGGTTTGAGCTGGTCTGGTCCGGTTTGATCCGGTCAAAACCGTTTTGAGCCGGTTTGAGCTGGTGAAAACCGGTTTGAGATGTTCTGGTCCGGTTTGAGCTGGTTTGAGCCGTCTGGTCTGGTTTGAGCGGTTTGAGCCGGTCTGTTCCTGTTTGAGCCGGTCTGTTCCTGTTTGAGCCTGTCAAAACCGGTTTGAGCCGTTCAAAACCGGTTTGAGCGGTCTGGTCCGGTTTGAGTCGGTTTGAGCTGGTCAAAACCGGTTTGAGCTGGTCTGGTCTGGTTTGAGCCAGTCAAAACCGGTTTGAGTCCGGTTTGAGCGGTGAAAACCGGTTTGAGATGTTCTGGTCCGGTTTGAGCTGGTTTGAGCCGGTCTGGTCTGGTTTGAGCCGGTTTGAGCGGTCTGTTACTGTTTGAGCCGGTTTGAGCCGGTCTGTTCCTGTTTGAGTCCAGTTTGAGCCGTTCAAAACCGGTTTGAAACCGGTCTGGTCGGTTTGAGTCCGGTTTCAACCGGTCAAAACCGGTTTGAGCGGTCTGGTCCGGTTTGAGTCCTGTTTGAGCCGGTCAAAACAGGTTTGAGCCGGTCTGGTCCGGTTTGAGTCCGGTTTGAGCGGTCAAAACCGGTTTGAGCAGTTTGAGCCGGTCTGGTCCGTAATGAGACGGTTAAAACCGGTTTGAGCCAGTCTAAGAGCTGGTCTGGTGCGGTTTGATCCGGTTTGAGCCGGTCAAAACAGGTTTGAGCCGGTTTGAGCCGGTCTGGTCCGTTTGAGCCGGTTTGAGCGGTCAAAACCGGTTTGAGCCAGTCTGGTCGGTTTGAGTCCGGTTTGAGGCAGTCAAAACAGGTTTGAGCCGGTTTGAGCCGTCTGGCCTGGTTTGAGTCCGGTTTGAGCCGGTCAAAATCGGTTTGAGCCGGTCTGGCCTGGTTTGATCTGGTCAAAACCCGTTTGAGTCTGGTTTGAGCGGTCAAAACCGGTTTGAGTCCAGTTTGAGCCGTCTGGTCTGGTTTGAGTCCGGTTTGAGCCAGTCAAAACAGGTTTGAGCCGGTCTGGTCCGGTTTGAGTCTGGTTTGAGCCGGTCAAAATCGGTTTGAGCCGGTCTGGCCTGGTTTGATCTGGTCAAAACCCATTTCAGTCTGGTTTGAGCCGGTCAAACCCGGTTTGAGCCGGTCTGGTCTGGTTTGAGTCCGGTTTGAGTCCAGTTTGTGCCGGTCTCATCCAGTTTGAGCCGGTCAAAACCGGTTTGAGCCCGTCTTGTCCGGTTTGAGCCGGTCAAAACCGGTTTGAGCCGGTCTGGCCAGGTTTGATCCGGTCAAAACCCGTATGAGTCCGGTTTGAGCTGGTGAAAACCGGTTTGAGATGTTCTGGTCCGGTTTGAGCTGGTTTGAGCCGGTCTGGTCTGGTTTGAGTCCGGTTTGAGCCGGTTTGAGCCGTTCAAAACCGGTTTGAGCTGGTCTGGTCTGGTTTGAGTCCGGTTTGAGTCCGGTTTGAGCCAGTCAAAACAGGTTTGAGCGGTCTGGCCTGGTTTGATCTGGTCAAAACCGTTTGAGTCGGTTTGAGCCAGTCTCGTCCGGTTTGAGCCGGTCTGGCCAGGTTTGATCCGGTCAAAACCCGTATGAGTCCGGTTTGAGCTGGTGAAAACCGGTTTGAGATGTTCTGGTCCGGTTTGAGCTGGTTTGAGCCGGTCTGGTATGGTTTGAGTCTGGTTTGAGCCGGTCTGTTCCTGTTTGAGACGGTCTGTTCCTATTTGAGTCCGGTTTGAGCCTTTCAAAACCGGTTTGAGCCGTTCCGTTCCTGTTTGAGTCCGGTTTCAGCCGTTCAAAACCGGTTTGAGCTGGTGTGGTCTGGTTTGAGTCCGGTTTGAGCCAGTCAAAACAGGTTTGAGCCGGTCTGGTCCGGTTTGAGTCCGGTTTGAGCCAGTCAAAACAGGTTTGAGCCGGTCTGGTCCAGTTTGAGTGCGGTTTGAGCCAGTCAAAACCGGTTTGAGCCGGTCTGGCCTGGTTTGATCCGGTCAAAACCCGTATGAGTAACTTTTGGGCCTGTGAAAACCGGTTTGAGAGGTTCTGCTCTGGTTTGAGCCAGTTTGAGCTGATCTGGTGTGGCTTGAGCCGGTTTGAGCTGGTCTGTTCCTGTTTGAGTCCGGTTTCAGCCGGTCAAAACCGGTTTGCATCCATCCAGTTCGGTTTGAACCGTTCAAAACCGGTTTGAGCTGGTCTGGTCAGGTTTGAGCAGTTTGAGCCGGTTTGAGCCGGTCTGGTCGGTTTGAGTCCGGTTTGAGCCGTCAAAACCGGTTTGAGCCGGTCTAGTCCGGTTTGAGTCCGTTTGAGCCGGTCAAAACCGGTTTGAGCCGGTCTGGTCCGGTTTGAGTCGGGTTTGAGCCGGTCAAACCCGGTTTGAGCCGGTCTGGCCTGGTTTGATCCAGTCAAAACCCGTATGAGTCCGGTTTGAGCCGGTGAAAACCGGTTTGAGATGTTCTGGTCCGGTTTGAGCCGGTTTGAGCCGGTCTGGTCTGGTTTGAGCCGGTTTGAGCCGGTCTGTTACTGTTTGAGCCGGACTGTTCCTGTTTGAGTCCAGTTTGAGCCGTTCAAAACCGGTTTGAAGCGGTCTAGTCCGGTTTGAGCCTGTCAAAACCGGTTTGAGCCGTCTGGTCCGGTTTGAGCTGGTTTGAGCCGGTCTGGTTTGAGCCGTCAAAACCGGTTTGAGTCTGGTTTGAGCGGTCTGGTCGGTTTGAGTCCGGTTTGAGTCCGTTTGAGCCAGTCAAAACAGGTTTGAGCCGGTCTGGTCCGGTTTGAGTCCGGTTTGAGCCAGTCAAAACAGGTTTGAGCCGGTCTGGTCCAGTTTGAGCCGGTCTGGTCCGTTTGAGCCGGTCAAAACCGGTTTGAGCCGGTCTGGCCTGGTTTGATCCGGTCAAAACCCGTATGAGTCGGTTTGAGCCTGTCAAAACCGGTTTGAGATGTTCTGGTCCGGTTTGAGCCAGTTTGAGCCGTTCTGGTCTGGTTTGAGCCGGTTTGAGCTGGTCTGTTCCTGTTTGAGTCCGGTTTCAGCCGGTCAAAACGGTTTGAGCGGTCAAAACCGGTTTGAGTCCAGTTTGAGCCAGTCTGGTCGGTTTGAGCCGTTCAAAACCGGTTTGAGCTGGTCTGGTCAGGTTTGAGCTGGTTTGAGCCGGTCTGGTCGGTTTGAGCCGGTCAAAACCGGTTTGAGCGGTTTGAGCCGTCTGGTCCGGTTTGAGTCCGGTTTCAGCCAGTCAAAACCGGTTTGAGCCGGTCTGGTCCGGTTTGAGTCGGTTTGAGCCGGTCAAAACCGGTTTGAGCCAGTCTGGCCTGGTTTGATCCGGTTTGAGCCGTCTGGTCTGGTTTGAGCCGTCAAAACCGGTTTGAGCCGGTCTGGTCCGGTTTGAGTCCGGTTTGAGCCGGTCAAAACCGGTTTGAGCCGGTCTGGTCCGTTTGAGCCGGTCAAAACCGGTTTGAGCCAGTCTGGTCCGGTTTGAGTCCGGTTTGAGCCGGTTTGAGCCGGTCAAAACATATTTAGTCCGTTTGAGCCGGTCTGGTCTGGTTTGAGCCGTTTGAGCCGGTCAAAACCGGTTTGAGCCAGTCTGGACCGGTTTGAGTCCGGTTTGAGGCAGTCAAAACAGGTTTGAGCCGGTCTGGCCTGGTTTGAGTCCGGTTTGAGCCGGTCAAAATCGGTTTGAGCCGGTCTGGCCTGGTTTGATCTGGTCAAAACCGTTTGAGTCTGGTTTGAGCCGGTCAAAACCGGTTTGAGCCGGTCTGGTCTGGTTTGAGTCCGGTTTGAGTCCAGTTTGAGCCGGTCTAGTCCGGTTTGAGCCAGTCAAAACCGGTTTGAGCCGGTCTGGTCCGTTTGAGTCCGGTTTGAGCCGGTCAAAACCGGTTTGAGCCGGTCTGGTCCGGTTTGATCCGGTTTGAGCCGGTCTGGTCTGGTTGAGCCGGTCAAAACGGTTTGAGCCGGTCTGGTCTGGTGTGAGTCGGTTTGAGCAGTCAAAACCGGTTTGAGTCGGTTTGAGCCATTCAAAACCGGTTTCAGCCGGTCTGGTTCGGTTTGAGCCGGTCAAAACCGGTTTGAGTCCGGTTTCAGCCGGTCAAAACCGGTTTGAGCCGGTCTGGTTCGGTTTGAGCCGGTCAAAACCGGTTTGAGCCTGTCAAAACCGGTTTGAGCAGTCAAAACCGGTTTGAGCCTGTCTGTTCCTGTTTGAGTCCGGTTTGAGCCGGTCAAAACTGGTTTGAGCCGGTCAAAACCGGTTTGAGTCCGGTTTGAGCCGGTCAAAACCGGTTTGAGCCGGTCTAGTCGGTTTGAGCAGTCAAAACCGGTTTGAGCTGGTCTGATGCGGTATGATCCAGTTTGATCCAGTCAAAACCGGTTTGAGTCCGGTTTGAGCCGGTCTGGTCCGTTTGAGCCGGTTTGAGTCCGGTTTGAGCAGGTTTGAGCCAGTCTGGTCCGGTTTGAGTCTGGTTTGAGCCGTCTGGTCTGGTGTGAGCGGTTTGAGCTGGTCTGGTCGGTTTGAGCCAGTTTGAGCCGGTCTGGTCTGGTTTGAGCCGGTTTGAGCAGGTTTGAGCCAGTCTGGTCTGGTTTGAGCGGTTTGAGCCGGTCAAAACCGGTTTGAGCCGGTCTAGTCGGTTTGAGCCGGTCAAAACCGGTTTGAGTCCGTTTGAGCCGGTCAAAACCGGTTTGAGCCGGTCTGGTTCGGTTTGAGCCGGTTTGAGCAGTCAAAACCGGTTTCAGCCGGTCTGGTTCGGTTTGAGCAGGTCTGGCCTGGTTTGATCCGGTCAAAACCGGTTGGAACCGGTCTGGGCCTGTTTGAGTCCTGTTTGAGCCGGTCAAAACCGGTTTGAGCCGGTCTGGCCTGGTTTGATCTGGTCAAAACCCGTATGAGTCCGGTTTGAGCTGGTGAAAACCGGTTTGAGATGTTCTGGTCCGGTTTGAGCTGGTTTGAGCCGGTCTGGTCTGGTTTGAGTCCGTTTGAGCTGGTCTGGTCGGTTTGATCCGGTCAAAACCGGTTTGAGCCTGTCAAAACCGGTTTGAGCAGTCAAAACCGGTTTGAGCCTGTCTGTTCCTGTTTGAGTCCGGTTTGAGCCGGTCAAAACTGGTTTGAGCCGGTCAAAACCGGTTTGAGCTGGTTTGAGCCGGTTTGAGCCAGTCAAAACCGGTTTGAGCGGTCTAGTCGGTTTGAGCAGTCAAAACCGGTTTGAGCTGGTCTGATGCGGTATGATCCAGTTTGATCCAGTCAAAACCGGTTTGAGTCCGGTTTGAGCCGGTCTGGTCCGTTTGAGCCGGTTTGAGTCCGGTTTGAGCAGGTTTGAGCCAGTCTGGTCCGGTTTGAGTCTGGTTTGAGCCGGTCTGGTCTGGTTTGAGCCGGTCAAAATCGGTTTGAGCCAGTCTGGTCTGGTTTGAGCTGGTCAAAACCCGTTTGAGTCCGGTTTGAGCCATTCAAAACCGGTTTCAGCCGGTCTGGTCCGGTTTGATCCGTCAAAACCGGTTTGAGTCCGTTTCAGCCGGTCAAAACCGGTTTGATCCGGTTTGAGCGGTTTGAGCTGGTCAAAACCGGTTTGAGCCGGTCTAGTCCGGTTTGAGCTGTCAAAACCGGTTTGAGCCTGTCTGTTCCTGTTTGAGTCCGGTTTGAGCCGGTCAAAACTGGTTTGAGCCGGTCAAAACCGGTTTGAGCTGGTTTGAGCCGGTTTGAGCCAGTCAAAACCGGTTTGAGCCGGTCTAATACAGTCAAAACAGGTTTGAGCTGGTCTGATGCGGTATGATCCAGTTTGATCCAGTCAAAACCGGTTTGAGTCCGGTTTGAGCGGTCTGGTCCGTTCGGTTTGAGTCCGGTTTGAGCAGGTTTGAGCCAGTCTGGTCGGTTTGAGTCTGGTTTGAGCCGGTCTGGTCCGTTTGAGCCGGTTTGAGTCTGGTTTCAGCCAGTTTGAGCCGGTCTGGTCCGGTTTGATCCGGTTTGAGCCGGTCTGGTCGGTTTGAGCCGTTCAAAACCGGTTTGAGCCGGTCTAGTCGGTTTGAGCCGGTCAAAACCGGTTTGAGTCGGTTTGAGCCGGTCAAAACCGGTTTGAGCGGTCTGGTCCGGTTTGAGCCGGTCAAAACCGGTTTCAGCCGGTCTGGTTCGGTTTGAGCAGGTCTGGCCTGGTTTGATCCGGTCAAAACCGGTTGGAACCGGTCTGGCCTGTTTGAGTCCTGTTTGAGCGGTCAAAACCGGTTTGAGCGGTCTGGCCTGGTTTGATCTGGTCAAAACCGTATGAGACGGTTTGAGCCGGTGAAAACCGGTTTGAGATATTCTGGTCGGTTTGAGCTGGTTTGAGCCGTCTGGTCTGGTTTGAGTCCGGTTTGAGCGGTCTGTTCCTGTTTGAGCCGGTCTGTTCCTGTTTGAGTCCGGTTTGAGCCTTTCAAAACCGGTTTGAGCCAGTCTGGTCCGGTTTGAGTCTGGTTTGAGCTGGTCAAAACCGGTTTGAGCCGGTCTGGCCTGGTTTGATCTGGTCAAAACCCGTATGAGTCCGGTTTGAGTCGGTTTGAGCTGGTGAAAACCGGTTTGAGCCGTTCTGGTCTGGTGTGAGCCGGTTTGAGCTGGTTTGAGCCGGTCTGGTCCGTTTGAGCCAGTCTGGCCTGGTTTGATCTGGTCAAAACCCGTTTGAGTCCGGTTTAAGCCGGTCAAAACCGGTTTGAGCCGGTCTGGTCCGGTTTGAGTCCGGTTTGAGCCAGTCTAAACAGGTTTGAGCCGGTCTGGTCCAGTTTGAGTCTGGTTTGAGCTGGTCAAAACCGGTTTGAACTGGTCTGGTCCGGTTTGAGTCCAGTTTGAGCCAGTCAAAACAGGTTTGAGCCTATCTGGTCCGGTATGAGTCCCGTTTGAGCCGGTCTAAACCGGTTTGAGCCGGTCTGGCCTGGTTTGATCTGCTCAAAACCCGTTTGACTCTGGTTTGAGCCGGTCAAAACTGGTTTGAGCCGTTCTGGTCCGGTTTGATCCAGTTTGAGCCGGTCTGGACAGGTTTGAGCCGGTTCTAACCGGTTTTAGCTGATCTGGTCCGGTTTGTGTCCGGTTTGAGCCAGTCAAAACAGGTTTGAGCCGGTCTGGCCTGGTTTGAGTCCGGTTTGAGCCGGTCAAAATCGGTTTGAGCCGGTCTGGCCTGGTTTGATCTGGTCAAAACCCGTTTGAGTCTGGTTTGAGCCGGTCAAAACCGGTTTGAGTCCAGTTTGAGCGGTCTGGTCGGTTTGAGTCCGGTTTGAGCCAGTCAAAACAGGTTTGAGCGGTCTGGTCCGGTTTGAGTCTGGTTTGAGCCGGTCAAAACCGGTTTGAGCCGGTCTGGCCTGTTTGATCTGGTCAAAACCCGTTTGACTCTGGTTTGAGCCGGTCAAAACTGGTTTGAGCCGTTCTGGTCTGGTGTGAGCCGGTTTGAGCCGGTCTGGTCTGGTTTGAGCTGGTTTGAGCCGTCAAAACCGGTTTGAGCCGGTCTGGTCCGGTTTGAGTCCGGTTTGAGCCGTTCAAAACCTGGTAGACCCGGTCTGGTCCGTAATGAGACGGTTAAAACCGGTTTGAGCCAGTCAAAACCGGTTTGATCCGGTCTGGTGCGGTTTGATCCGGTTTGAGCCGGTCAAAACATGTTTGAGCCGGTCTGGTTTGAGCCGGTCTGGTCTGGTTTGAGCCAGTTTGAGCCGGTCAAAACCGGTTTGAGCCAGTCTGGTCCGGTTTGAGTCCTGTTTGAGCCGTCAAAACCGGTTTGAGCCAGTCTGGCCTGGTTTGAGTCTGGTTTGAGCCAGTCAAAATCGGTTTGAGCCGGTCTGGCCTGGTTTGATCTGGTCAAAACCCGTTTGAGTCTGGTTTGAGCCGGTCAAAACCGGTTTGAGCCGGTCTGGTCTGGTTTGAGTCCGGTTTGAGTCCGGTTTGAGCCGTCAAAACCGGTTTGAGCCGTCTGGTCCGGTTTGATCCGGTCAAAACCGTTTGAGTCCGGTTTGAGCTGGTGAAAACCGGTTTGAGATGTTCTGGTCGGTTTGAGCTGGTTTGAGCCGGTCTGGTCTGGTTTGAGTCCGGTTTGAGCCGGTCTGTTCCTGTTTGAGCCGGTTTGAGCTGTCAAAACCGGTTTGAGCCATTCAAAACCGGTTTGAGTCCGGTTTGAGCCGTTCAAAACCGGTTTGAGCCGGTCTAGTCCGGTTTGAGTCCGGTTTGAGCCAGTCAAAATCGATTGAGCCGGTCTGGTCTGGCTTGAGCGGTTTGAGCTGGTCAAAACCCGTATGAGTACGGTTTGAGCCGGTCAAAACCGGTTTGAGATGTTCTGGTCCGGTTTGAGCCGGTTTGAGCCGGTCTGGTCTGGCTTGAGCCGGTTTGAGCTGGTCTGTTACTGTTTGAGCCGGTCTGTTCCTGTTTGAGTCCAGTTTGAGCCATTCAAAACCGGTGTGAGCCGGTCTAGTCCGGTTTGAGTCGGTTTCAGCCGGTCAAAACCGGTTTGAGCCTGTTTGTTCCGGTTTGAGTCCTTTTGAGCCAGTCAAAACAGGTTTGAGCCGGTCTGGTCCGTTTGAGTCCGGTTTGAGCTGGTCAAAACCGGTTTGAGCCGGTCTGGCCTGGTTTGAGTCCGGTTTGAGCAGGTCAAAACCGTTTGAGCTGGTCTGGTCCGTAATGAGACGGTTAAAACCGGTTTGAGTCTGTTTGAGCCGTCAAAACCGGTTTGAGCCGGTCTGGTCGGTTTGAGTCCAGTTTGAGCCGGTCAAAACCGGTTTGAGCCGGTCTGGCCTGGTTTGATCTGGTCAAAACCGTTTGAGTCTGGTTTGAGCCAGTCAAAACAGGTTTGAGCCGGTCTGTCCGGTTTGAGTCCGGTTTGAGCCGGTTTGAGCGGTCTGGTCTGGTTTGAGCCGGTCAAAACCGGTTTGAGCGGTCTGGTCCGGTTTGAGTCCGTTTGAGCCGGTCAAAACTGGTTTGAGCCGGTCTGGTCCGTAATGAGACGGTTAAAACCGGTTTGAGCCAGTCTAAGATCCGGTCTGGTCTGGTTGAGCCGGTTTGAGCCGGTTTGAGCGGTGAAAACCGGTTTGAGTCCGTTTGAGCCGGTCTGGTCCGTTTGAGCCGGTTTGAGCCGGTCAAAACCGGTTTGAGCCGGTCTAGTCCGGTTTGAGCCAGTCAAAACAGGTTTGAGCCGGTCTGGTCGGTTTGAGTCCGGTTTGAGCTGGTCAAAACCGGTTTCAGCCGGTCTGGTTTGAGCTGGTCTGTTCCTGTTTGAGTCCAGTTTGAGCCGGTTTGAGCCAGTCAAAACAGGTTTGAGCCGGTCTGGTCCGGTTTGAGTCCGGTTTGAGTCCGGTTTGAGCTGGTCTGGTCCGTTTGAGCCGGTCAAAACCTGTTTGAGCCTGTCTGTTCCTGTTTGAGCCGGTCAAAACCGGTTTGAGCGGTTTGAGCCGGTCAAAACAGGTTTGAGCCGGTCTGGTTTGAGCCGTCAAAACCGGTTTGAGCGGTCTAGTCGGTTTGAGTCTGGTTTGAGCTGGTCAAAACCGGTTTGAGTCAGTTTGAGCCAGTCAAAATCGGTTTGAGCCGTTCAAAACCGGTTTGAGCCGGTCTGGCCTGGTTTGAGTCTGGTTTGAGCCGGTCTGGTCGGTTTGAGTCCGGTTTGAGCTGGTCTGGTCCGTTTGAGCCGGTCAAAACCGGTTTGAGCCGGTCTGGTTTGAGCCGGTCAAAACCGGTTTGAGCTGGTCTGGTCTGGTTTGAGTCCGGTTTGAGCCGGTCAAAACAGGTTTGAGCCGGTCTGGTTCGGTTTGAGCTGGTCTGGTCCGGTTTGAGCCTGTCAAAACCGGTTTGAGCCGGTCTGGCCTGGTTTGAGTCTGGTTTGAGCGGTCAAAACCGGTTTGAGCCAGTCTGGACCGGTTTGAGTCCGTTTGAGCCAGTCAAAACAGGTTTGAGCCGGTCTGGTCGGTTTGAGTCCGGTTTGAGCCGGTCAAAATTGGTTTGAGCCGGTTTGAGCTGGTCTGGTTTGATCCGGTCAAAACCCGTTTGAGTCCGGTTTGAGCCGGTCAAAACCGGTTTGAGCCGGTCTGGTCTGGTTTGAGTCCGGTTTGAGCCAGTCAAAACCGGTTTCAGCCGGTCTGGTTCGGTTTGAGCCGGTCTGGCCTGGTTTGATCCAGTCAAAACCGGTTTGAGCGGTCAAAACGGTTTGAGCCGGTTTGAGTCCTGTTTGAGCCGGTCAAAACCGGTTTGAGCCGGTCTGGTCTGGTTTGATCCGGTCAAAACCCGTATGAGTCCGGTTTGAGCTGGTGAAAACCGGTTTGAGCCATTCTGGTCTGGTTTGAGCTGTCAAAACCGGTTTGAGCCGGTCTGTTCTGTTTGAGCCGGTTTGAGTCCGGTTTGAGCCAGTTTGAGCCGTCAAAACCGGTTTCAGCCGGTCTGGTCCTGTTTGAGTCCGGTTTCAGCCGGTCAAAACCGGTTTGAGCGGTCTGGTCGGTTTGAGTCCGGTTTGAGCCGGTCAAAACAGGTTTGAGCCGTCTGGTCCGGTTTGAGTCCGGTTTGAGCCAGTCAAAACAGGTTTGAGCCGGTCTGGTCTGGTTTGAGTCCGGTTTGAGCCAGTCAAAACAGGTTTGAGCCGGTCTGGTCCGGTTTGAGTCTGGTTTGAGCCGGTGAAAACCGGTTTGAGCCGGTCTGGTTCGGTTTGAGCTGGTCAAAACCGGTTTGAGTCTGGTTTGAGCCGGTCAAAACTGGTTTGAGCCGTCTGGTCCGGTTTGATCCGGTTTGATCCGGTCTGGTCTGGTTTGAGCTGTTTCAAACCGGTTTGAGCCGGTCTGGTCCGGTTTGAGTCCGGTTTGAGCGGTCAAAACCGGTTTGAGCCGGTCTGGTCCGTAATGAGACGGTTAAAACCGGTTTGAGCCAGTCAAAATCGGTTTGAGCCGGTCTGGTCCGGTTTGATCCGGTTTGAGCCAGTCAAAACAGGTTTGAGCGGTCTAGTCCGTTTTGAGCCGATCTGCTCCGTTCCGGTTTGAGCCGGTCAAAACCGGTTTGAGCCAGTCTGGACCGGTTTGAGTCCGGTTTGAGGCAGTCAAAACAGGTTTGAACCCGTCTGGCCGGTTTGAGTCTGGTTTGTGCCGGTCAAAATCGGTTTGAGCCGGTCTGGCCTGGTTTGATCTGGTCAAAACACGTTTCAGTCTGGTTTGAGCCGGTCAAAACCGGTTTGAGCCCGTCTCGTCCGGTTTGAGCCGGTCAAAACCGATTTGAGCCGGTCTGGTCTGGTTGGAGCCGGTCAAAACCGGTTTGAGCCGGTCTGGTCCGGTTTGATCCGATTTGAGCCGGTCTGGTCTGGTTGGAGCCGGTCAAAATCGGTTTGAGCCAGTCTGGTCTGGTGTGATCTGGTCAAAACCCGTTTGAGTCTGGTTTGAGCCGGTCAAAACCGGTTTGAGCCGGTCTGGTCTGGTTGGAGTCCGGTTTGAGTCCAGTTTGTGCCGATCTCGTCCAGATTGAGCCGGTCAAAACCGGTTTGAGCCGGTCTAATACGGTCAAAACATGTTTGAGCCAGTCTGCTCGGATTTGAGTCCGGTTTGAGGCGGTCAAAACCGGTTTGAGTCCAGTTTGAGCCAGTCTGGTCCGGTTTGAGTCCGTTTGAGCCGTCAAAACCGGTTTGAGCTGGTCAAAACCGGTTTGAGCCGGTCCGGTCCGGTTTGAGCCGGTCTAATACGGTCAAAATTGGTTTGAGCCGGTCTGGTCCGGTTTGAGTCCAGTTTGAGCAGGTCAAAACCGTTTTGAGACAGCCTGGTCCGGTTTCATCCGGTCAAAACCGGTGTGAGTCAGTTTGAGCCGGTCAAAACCGGTTTGAGCTGGTCTGGTCGGTTTGATCCGGTTTAAGTCAGTCTGGTCGGGTTCCAGCCGGTCAAAACCGGTTTGAGCCGGTCTGGTCCGGTTTTAGTCCGGTTTGAGCCAGTCAAAACCGGTTTCTGCCGGTCTGGTTCAGTTTGAGCCGGTCTGGTCCAGTTTGAGCCTGTCAAAACCTGTTGGAACCGGTCTGGGCCGGTTTGAGTCCGTTTGAGCCAGTCAAAACAGGTTTGAGCGGTCTGGCCTGGTTTGATCCAGTCAAAACCCGTATGAGTCCGGTTTGAGCGGTGAAAACCGGTTTGAGATATTCTGGTCGGTTTGAGCCGGTTTGAGCCGGTCTGGTCTGGCTTGAGCCGGTTTGAGCCGGTCTGTTCCTGTTTGAGTCCGGTTTGAGGCGGTCAAAACCGGTTTGAGCCGGTCTGGTCTGGTTTGAGTCTGGTTTGAGTCCGCTTTGAGCCAGTCTGGTCGGTTTGAGCCGGTCTAGTCCGGTTTGAGCCGTCTGGTCCGGTTTGAGGCGGTCAAAACCGGTTTGAGCCGGTCAAAACATGTTTGAGCCGGTCTGGTCGGTTTGAGTCCGTTTGAGCCGGTCAAAATCGGTTTGAGCCGGTCTGTTCCTGTTTGAGTCTGGTTTGAGTCCGGTTTGAGCCGGTCAAAACCGGTTTGAGCCGGTCCGATCCGGTTTGAGCGGTCAAAACCGGTTTGAGTCGGTTTCAGCCGGTCTGGTTTGAGCCGGTCAAAACTGGTTTGAGCCGTCTGGTCTGGTGTGAGCCGGTTTGAGCCAGTCAAAACCGGTTTGAGTCGGTTTGAGCCGGTCAAAACCGGTTTGAGCCGGTCTGGTCCGGTTTGAGTCCGGTTTGAGCCAGTCAAAACAGGTTTGAGCTGGTCTGGTCCGGTTTGAGTCTGGTTTGAGCCGGTCAAAACCGGTTTGAACCGGTCTGGTCCGGTTTGAGTCCGGTTTGAGCCAGTCAAAACAGGTTTGAGCCGGTCTGGCCTGGTTTGCATCCGGTTTGAGCCGGTCAAAACCGGTTTGAGCCAGTCTGGCCTGCTTTGATCTGGTCAAAACCCGTTTGACTCTGGTTTGAGCTGGTCAAAACTGGTTTGAGCCGTTCCTGTCCGGTTTAATCCGGTTTGAGCCGGTCTGGACTGGTTTGAGCCGGTTCTAACCGGTTTTAGCCGATCTGGTAGTGTTTGTGTCGGGTTTGAGCCGCTCAAAACCTGGTAGACGCGGACTGGTCCGTAATGAGACGGTTAAAACTGGTTTGAGACAGTCTAAGAGCCGGTCTGGTGCGGTTTGATCCAGTTGGAGCCGGTCAAAACACGTTTGAGTCCGTTTGAGCCGGTCTGGTCCGTTCCGGTTTGAGCCGGTCAAAACCGGTTTGAGCCGGTCCGATCCGGTTTGAGCCAGGCAAAACCAGTTCGAGTCGGTCTGGTCCGGTTTGAGCTGGGCAAACCCGGTTTGAGTCCAGTTTAAGCCGGTCAAAACCGGTTTGAGCCGGTCTGGTCCGGTTTGAGTCCGGTTTGAGCCAGTCAAAACGGTTTGAGCCAGTCTGGCCTGGTTTGATCTGGTCAAAACCTGTTTGACTCTGGTTTGAGCCGGTCAAAACTGGTTTGAGCTGTTCTGGTCCGGTTTGGTCCGGTTTGAGCCGGTCTGGACTGGTTTGAGCCGGTTCTAACCGGTTTTAGCCGATCTGGTCCGGTTTGTGTCCGGTTTGAGCCGCTCAAAACCTGGTAGACCCGGACTGGTCCGTAATGAGACAGTTAAAACCGGTTTGAGCCAGTCTAAGAGCCGGTCTGGTGCGGTTTGATCCGGTTGGAGCCAGTCAAAACACGTTTGAGTCCGTTTTGAGCCGGTCTGGTCCGTTCCGTTTTGAGCCAGTCAAAACCGGTTTGAGCCGGTCTAATACGGTCAAAACATGTTTGAGCCAGTCTGCTCGTATTTGAGTCCGGTTTGAGGCGGTAAAAACAGGATTCAGTCCGGTTTGAGCCGTTCTGTTCCATTCCGGTTTGAATCCGGTTTGAGCCGGTCAAAACCGTTTTGAGCCGGTCTGGTCCGGTTTGAGCCGGTCTAATACGGTCAAAATAGGTTTGAGCCGGTCTGGTCCGGTTTGAGTCCGGTTTGAGCCGGTCAAAACCTGGTAGACACTGTCTGGTCCGTAATGAGACGGTTAAAACCGGTTTGAGCCAGTCTAAGCGCCGGTCTGGTGCGGTTTGATCTGGTTGGAGGTGGTCAAAACACGTTTGAGTCCGTTGTGAGCCGGTCTGGTCCGTTCCGGTTTGAGCCGGTCTTCTCAGGTTTGAGTCCGGTTTGAGCCAGTCAAAACAGGTTTGACCTGGTCTGGTCCGGTTTGAGTCCGGTTTGAGCCGGTCAATATCGTTTTGAGCCGGTCTGGCCTGGTTTGATCTGGTCAAAACCCATTTGAGTCCAGTTTGAGGCGGTCAAAACCGGTTTGAGCCGGTCTGGTCTGGTTTGAGTCTGGTTTGAGTCCGCTTTGTGCCGGTCTGGTCTGGCTTGAGCCGGTTTGAGCTGTCAAAACCGGTTTGAGCCTGTCTGGTCCGGTTTGTGGCGGTCAAAATCGGTTTGAGCCGGTCTAATACGGGCAAAACATGTTTGAGCCAGTCTGCTCGGATTTGAGTCCTGTTTGAGGCGGTAAAAATCGGTTTCAGTCCGGCTTGAGCCGGTCTGTTCCGTTCCGGTTTGAATCCTGTTTGAGCCGGTCAAAACCGGTTTGAGCCGGTCCGATCCGGTTTGAGCCGGGCAAAACCAGTTCGAGTCGGTCTGGTCCGGTTTGAGCCGGTCAAAACTGGATCGAGTCGGTCTGGTCCGGTTTGAGCCGGGCAAACACGGTTTGAGTCCGGTTTAAGCCGGTGAAAACCGGTTTGAGCCTGTCTGGTCCGGTTTGAGTCCGGTTTGAGCCGGTCAAAACCGGTTTGAGCCGGTCTGGCCTGGTTTGATCCGGTCAAAACCCATATGAGTACGTTTTGGGACGGTAAAAACCGGTTTGAGATGTTCTGGTCCGGTTTGAGCCAGTTTGAGCTGGTCTGGTGTGGCTTGAGCCGGTTTGAGCCGGTCTGTTCCTGTTTGAGTCCGGTTTCAGCCGGTCAAACCAGTTTGCATCGATCCAGTTCGGTTTGAACCGTTCAAAACCGGTTTGAGCTGGTCTGGTCAGGTTTCAGCTGGTTTGAGCCGGTCTGGTCGGTTTGAGTCCGTTTGAGCCGGTCAAAACCGGTTTGAGCCTGTCTGGTCCGGTTTGAGCGGTTTGAGCCGGTTTGAGCCGTCAAAACCGGTTTGAGACGGTCTGGTCCGGTTTGAGTCGGGTTTGAGCCGGTCAAACCCGGTTTGAGCCGGTCTGGCCTGGTTTGATCCAGTCAAAACCCGTATGAGTCCGGTTTGAGCCGGTGAAAACCGGTTTGAGATGTTCTGGTCCGGTTTGAGCCGGTTTGAGCCGGTCTGGTCTGGCTTGAGCCGGTTTCAGACGGTCTGTTCCTGTTTGAGTCCGGTTTGAGCCGTTCAAAGCCGGTTTGAGCCGGTCTAGTCCGGTTTGAGTCCGGTTTCAGCCGGTCAAAACCGGTTTGAGCTGGTCTGGTCCGGTTTGAGTCCGATTTGAGCCAGTCAAAACAGGTTTGAGCCGGTCTGGTCCGGTTTGAGTCCGGTTTGAGCCGGTCAAAACCGGTTTGAGCCGTTCTGGCCTGGTTTGATCTGGTCAAAACCCGTTTGACTCTGGTCTGAGCCAGTCAAAACTGGTTTGAGGCGTTCTAGTCCGGTTTGATCCGGTTTGAGCCGGTCAAAACCTGGTAGACACGGTCTGGTCCGTAATGAGACGGTTAAAAGCGGTTTGAGCCAGTCTAAGCGCCGGTCTGGTGCGGTTTGATCCGGTTGGAGGCGGTCAAAACACGTTTGAGTCCGTTGTGAGCCGGTCTGCTCCGTTCCGGTTTGAGCCGGTCAAAACTGATTTGAGCCGGTCTAATACGGTCAAAACATGTTTTAGCCTGTCTGCTCAGATTTGAGTCCCGTTTGAGGCGGTAAAAACAGGATTCAGTCCTGTTTGAGCCGTTCTGTTCCGTTCCGGTTTGAATCCGGTTTGAGCCAGTCGAAACCGGTTTGAGCCGGTCCGGTCCGGTTTGAGCGGTCTAGTCGGTTTGAGCGGTCAAAACCGGTTTGAGCCGGTCTGGTCCGGTTTGAGTCCGGTTTGAGCAGGTCAACCGTTTTGAGCCGGTCTGGTCCGGTTTAATCTGGTCAAAACCGGTTTGAGTCGGTTTGAGCCGGTCAAAACCGGTTTGAGTCTGGTTTGAGTCCGGTTTGAGTCCGTTTGAGTCGGTCTGGTCCGGTTTGAGCTGTCAAAACCGGTTTGAGCTGGTCTGGTCCGGTTTGAGTCCGGTTTGAGCCGGTCAATATCGTTTTGAGCCGGTCTGGCCTGGTTTGATCTGGTCAAAACCCATTTGAGTCCGGTTTGAGGAGGTCAAAACCGGTTTGAGCTGGTCTGGTCTGGTTTGAGTCTGGTTTGAGTCCGCTTTGTGCCGGTCTGGTCCGGTTTGAGCCGGTTTGAGCGGTCAAAACCGGTTTGAGTCCGGTTTGATCCGGTTTGAGCCGGTCAAAACCGGTTTGAGCGGTCAAAACCGGTTTGAGCCGTCAAAACCGGTTTGAGCCGGTCTGCTCGGTTTGAGTCCTGTTTGAGCGGTCAAAACCGGTTTGAGTCTGGTTTGAGCCGGTTTGAGCCGTCTGGCCTGGTTTGATCTGGTTTGAGCCGGTCAAAAGAGGTTTCAGCCGGTCTGGTCCGGTTTGAGTCCGGTTTGAGCCAGTCAAAACAGGTTTGAGCCGGTCTGGTCTGGTTTGAGTCTGGTTTGAGCCGGTCAACCATTTTGAGCCGGTCTGGTCCAGTTTCATCTGGTCAAAACCGGTTTGAGTCGGTTTGAGCCGGTCAAAACCGGTTTGTGCCGGTCTGGTCGGATTTGATCCGGTTTAAGTCAGTCTGGTCGGGTTTCAGCCGGTCAAAAGCGGTTTGAGCCGGTCAAAACCGGTTTCTGCCGGTCTGGTTCAGTTTGAGCCGGTCTGGTCCGGTTTGAGCCTGTCAAAACCGGTTGGAACAGGTCTGGGCCGGTTGGAGTCCAGTTTGAGCCAGACAAAACAGGTTTGAGCCGGTCTGGCCTGGTTTGATCCGGTCAAAACCCGTATGAGTCCGGTTTGAGCCGGTCAAAACCGGTTTGAGATGTTCTGGTCCGGTTTGAGCCGGTTGGAGCCGGTCTGGTCTGGCTTGAGCCAGTTTGAGCCGGTCTGTTCCAGTTTCAGTCCGGTTTGCGCCATTCAAAGCACGTTTGAGCAGGTCTAGTCCTGATGGAGTCCGGTTTCAGCCGGTCAAAACCGGTTTGAGCTGGTCTGGTCCGGTTTGAGTCCGATTTGAGCCAGTCAAAACAGGTTTGAGCCGGTCTGGTCCGGTTTGAGTCCGGTTTGAGCCGGTCAAAACCGGTTTGAGCCGTTCTGGCCTGGTTTGATCTGGTCAAAACCCGTTTGACTCTGGTTTGAGCCAGTCAAAACTGGTTTGAGCCGTTCTGGTCCGGTTTGATCCGGTTTGAGCAGGTCTGGTCCGGTTTGAGTCCGGTTTGAGCCGTTCAAAACCTGGTAGACACGGTCTGGTCCGTAATGAGACGGTTAAAACTGGTTTGAGCCAGTCTAAGCGCCGGTCTTGTGCGGTTTGATCCGGTCGGAGGCGGTCAAAACACGTTTGAGTCCGTTGTGAGCCGGTCTGGTCCGTTCCGGTTTGAGCCGGTCTTCTCCGGTTTGAGTCCGGTTTGAGCCAGTCAAAACAGGTTTGAGCTGGTCTGGTCCAGTTTGAGTCCGGTTTGAGTCGGTCAATATCGTTTTGAGCCGGTCTGGCCTGGTTTGATCTCATAAAAACCCGTTTGAGTCCGGTTTGAGGCGGTCAAAACCGGTTTGAGCCGGTCTGGTCTGGTTTGAGTCTGGTTTGAGTCCGCTTTGTGCCGGTCTGGTCTGGCTTGAGCCGGTCAAAGCCAGTTTGATCCCGTCTCCTCCGGTTTGTGGCGGTCCAAATCGGTTTGAGCCGGTCTAATACGGTCAAAACATGTTTGAGCCAGTCTGCTCGGATTTGTGTCCTGTTTGAGGTGGTAAAACTCGGTTTCAGTCCGGCTTGAGCCGGTCTGTTCCGTTCCGGTTTGAATCCTGTTTGAGCCGGTCAAAACCGGTTTGAGCCGGTCCGCTCCGGTTTGAGCCGGGCAAAACCAGTTCGAGTCGGTCCGGTCCGGTTTGAGCCGGTCAAAACTGGTTCGAGTCTGTCTGGTCCGGTTTGAGCCGGGCAAACCCGGTTTGAGTCCGGTTTAAGCCGGTCAAAACCGGTTTGAGCCGGTCTGGTCCGGTTTGAGTTCGGTTTCAGCCAGTCAAAACAGGTTTGAGCTGGTCTGGTCCGGTTTGAGTCCAGTTTGAGCCGGTCAAACCCGGTTTGAGCTGGTCTGGCCTGGTTTGAGCTGGTCAAAACGCGTTTGACTCTGGTTTGAGCCAATCAAAACTGGTTGGAGCCGTTCTGGTCCGGTTTGATTCGGTTTGAGCCGGTGTCTTCTGGTTTGAGCCGTTCAAAACCGGTTTGAGCGGTCTGGTCTGGTTTGAGCCAGTTTGAGCCGGTTTGAGCCGTTCAAAACCTGGTAGACCCGGTCTGGTCCGTAATGAGATGGTTAAAACTGGTTTGAGCCAGTCTAAGAGCCAGTCTGGTGCAGTTTGATCCTGTTAGAGCCGGTGAAAACATGTTTGAGTCCGTTTTGAGCCGGTCAGGTCCGTTCCGGTTTGAGCCGGTCAAAACCAGTTTGAGTCGGTCTAATACGGTCAAAACATGTTTGAGCAGGTCTGCTCGGATTTGAGTCCGGTTTGAGGTGGTAAAACCAGATTCAGTGCGGTTTGAGCTGGTCTGTTCCGTTCGGTTTGAGCCGGTTTGAGCCAGTCAAAACTGGTTTGAGCCGGTCTGGTCCGTTTGAGTCCGTTTGAGTCCGGTTTGTGCTGGTCTGGTCCGGTTTGAGCCGGTCAAAACCTGTTTGAGCCCATCTCGTCCAGTTTGAGCCGGTCAAAACCGGTTTGAGTGCAGTTTGAGCCGGTCAAAACAAGTTTGAGTCCGGTTTGAGCCGGTGGAAACCGGTTTGAGATGGTCTGGTCTGGTTTGATCCGGTTTGAGCCAGTCTGGTCTGGTTTGATCCGCTTTGAACCGCTCTAGTCCGGAATGATCCCGTTTGAGACGGTCTGGGCCGCTTTGATTCGATTTGAGCCAGTCAAGTCCCGTTTCAGAGCGGTATGAGCCGGTGAAAACCGGTTTGAGCCTGTGTGGTCCGGTTAGAGTCCGGTTTGAGACGGTCGAAACAGGTTTGAGTCCGGTTTGATCTGGTGAAAACAGGTTTCACCCGGTCTGGTCCTGTTTGATCCGGTTTGAGCCGGTGTAAACCGGTTTGAGTGCGGTTTGAGCCGGTCAAAAGAAGTTTGAGTCCGGTTTGAGCCGGTTTGAGCCGGTCTGGTACGGTTTGATCTGGTTTGAGCTGGTCTGGTCCGGTTTGATTCTGTTTGAGCTAGACAAAACCGGTTTGAGTCGGGTTTTAGCCGGTCAAATCCGGTTTGAACCGGTCTAGTCGGTTTGAGTCCGGTTTGATCCGGTTTGAGCCGGTCTGGTCCGGTTTGAGTCCGTTTGAGTCCGGTTTGATCTGGTCAAAACCGTTTTGAGCTGGTCTGGTCGGTTTGAGCCGGTCTGTTCCTGTTTGAGTCCAGTTTGAGCCAGTCTGGTCCGGTTTAATAGGGTTTGAGGCGGTGAAAACCGGTTTGAGTCCGGATTGAGCCCGTCAAAACCGGTTGGAGTCAGTCTAGCCGGTCTGGTCCGGTTTGAGTCCGTTTGAGTCGGTCTGGTCCGGTTTGATCCAGTTTGAGCCGGTCAGGTCCGGTTTGATTCGATTTGAGCCAGTCAAAACCGGTTTGAGCCGGTCTGGTCCGTTTGAGCCGGTCAAAACCGGTTGGAGTCAGTCTAGCCGGTCTGGTCCGGTTTGATCCGGTTTGAGCCGGTCTAGTCCGGTTTGAGTCCGGTTTGAGCCGGTCAGGTCCGGTTTGATTCGATTTGAGCCAGTCAAAACCGGTTTGAGCCGGTCTGGTCCGTTTGAGCCGGTCAAAACCGGTTGGATTCGGTCTGGTCCGTTTGAGTCCGGTTTGAGTCGGTCTGGTCCGATTTGAGCCAGTCAAGACCGGTTCGAATCGGTCCGTCCGGTTTGATCCTGTCAAAACCGGTTTGAGTCCAGTTTCAGCCGGTCTAAACCGGTTTGAGCCAGTCTGGTCTGGTTTGATCCGGTCAAAACCGGTTTGAGTCCGGTTTGAGCGGTCAAAACCGGTTTGAGCCATCTGGTCCGGTTTGATCCGGTCAAAACCGATTTGAGTCCAGTTTGAGCCTGTCAAAACCGGTTTGAGTTGGTCTGGTTCGGTTTTAGCAGGTTTAAACAGGTATGAGCCGGTCAAATATGGTCAAAACAGGTATGAGCCTGTCTGGTGCGGTCTGGTCTGGTTTTAGCCGGTGAAAACAGGTTTGAGCCGGTCTGGTCCGTATTGAGACGGTTAAAACTGGTTTGAGCCGGTCTAAGAGCCAGTCTGGTGCGGTTTGATTCAGTTTGAGCAGGTCATAAACGGTTTGAGTCCGTTTGAGTCGGTCTGGTCCGTTTGAGCCGGTTTGAGCCGTCAAAACCGGTTTGAGTCCGTTTGAGTCGGTCAAAACTGGTTTGAGCCGGTCTTGTGGAATATGCAAAGTGATATTGGGAAGCCCATAGAGGGCTATGGTGAAAAGGAAATATCCTAAGATAAAAACTGAAAAGAAGCGTTCTGAGAAACTACTTTGTGTTCTGTTAATTCATCTCACAGAGTTACAGCATTCCCTTCAAGAAGCCTTTCGCTAAGGCTGTTCTTGTCGAATTTGCAAAGTGATATCTGGAAGCCCATAGAGGCTATGGTGAAAAGGAAATATCTTCCGTTAAAAACTGGAAGAAGCTTTCTGAAACTGCTTTGTGTTCTGTTAATTCAGCTCACAGAGTTACAGCTTTCCCTTCAAGAAGCCTTTCGCTAAGTCTGTTCTTGTGGAATTGACAAAGTGATATTTGGAAGCCAATAGAGGGCTATAGGGAAAAAGGAAATATCTTCTGTTAAAAACTGGAAAGAAGCATTCTGAGAAACTGCTTGTGTTCTGTTAATTCATCTCACAGAGTTACAGCTTTCCCTTCAAGAAGCCTTTGGCTAAGGTTGTTCTTGTGGAATTTGCAAAGTAATATTTGGAAACCCATTGATGGCTACGGTGAAAAGGAAATATCTTCCATTAAAAACTGGAAAAAAGCTTTCTGAGAAACTGCTTTGTGTTCTGTTAATTCATCTCACAGACTTACAGCTATCCCTTCAAGAAGCCTTTCGCTAAGGCTGTTCTTTTGGAATTGCAAAGTGATATTTGGAAGCCCATAGAGGGCTATGGTGAAAAAGGAAATATCTTCCTTTAAAAACTGGGAAGAAGCTTTCTGAGAAACTGCTTTGTGTTCTCTTAATTCATCTCACAGAGTTACAGCTTTCCCTTCAAGAAGCCTTTCGTTAAGGCTGTTCTTGTGTAATTGGCAAAGTGATATTTGGAAGTCTATAGAGGGCTATAGTGAAAAAGGAAAAACCTTCAGTTAAAAACTGGAAAGAAGCTTTCTGAGAACTGCTTTGTGTTCTGCTAATTCGTCTCACAGAGTTACAGCTTTCCCTTTAAGAAGCCTTTCACTAAGGCTGTTCCTGTGGAATTGACAAAGGGATATTTGGAAGCCTATAGAGGGCTATAGTGAAAAAGGAAATATCTTCTGTTAAAACTGGAAAGAAGCTTTCTGAGAAACTGCTTTGTATTCTGTTAATTCATCTCACAGAATTACAGCTTTCCCGTCAAGAAGCCTTTCGCTAAGACTGTTCTTGTGGAATTGGCAAAGTGATATTTGGAAGCCCATAGAGGGCTGTAGTGGAAAAGTAAATATCTTCAGTTAAAAACTGGATAGAAGCTGTCGGGAAACTGCTTTGTGTTCTGTAAATTCATCTCACAGAGTTACAGCTTTCCTCAAGAAGCCTTTCGCTAAGACTATTCTTGTGGAATTGCAAAGTGATATTTGGAAGCCCATAGAGGGCTATGGTGAAAAGGAAATATCTTCTGTTAAAAACTGGAAGAAGCTTTCTGAAAACTGCTTTGTGTTCTGTTAATTCATCTCATAGAGTTACAGCATTCCCTTCCAGAAGACTTTCGCTAAGGCTGTTCTTGTGGAATTTGCCAAGTGATATTTGGAAGCCCATAGAGGGCTATGGTGAAAAAGGAAATATCTTCCATTAAAAACTGGAAAGAAGCTTTCTGAGAAACTGCTTTGTGTTCTGTTAATTCATATCACAGAGTTACAGCTTTCCTTCAAGAAGCCTTTCGCTAAGGCTGTTATTGTGGAATTTGAAAAGTGATATTTGGAAGCCCATAGAGGGCTATGGTGAAAAAGGAAATATCTTCCATTAAAAACTGGAAAGAAGCTTTCTGAAAAACTGCTTTGTGTTCTGTTAATTCTTCTCACAGAGTTACAGCTTTCCTCAAGAAGCCTTTCGCTAAGACTGTTCTTGTGGAATTGGCAAAGTGATATTTGAAAGCCCCTAGAGGGCTATGGTGAAAAGGAAATATCTTCAGTTAAAAATTGGATAGAAGCTTTCTGAGAAACTACTTTGTATTCTATTCATTCATCTCAGAGAGTTAAGCTTTCCCCTCAAGAAGCCTTTCGCTATAGAGATCTATGGTGAAAGAGGAATTATCTTCCGTTAAAAACTGGAAAGAAGCTTTCTGAGAAACTGCTTTGTCTTCTGTTAATTCATCTCACAGAGTTACAGCTTTCCCCTCAAGAAGCCTTTCGCTAAGGATGTTCTTGTGGAATTGGCAAAGTGATATTTGGAAGCCCCTAGAGGGCTATGGTGAAAAAGGAAATATCTTCCGTTAAAAACTGGAAAGAAGCATTCTGAGAAACTGCTTTGTGTTCTGTTAATTCATCTCACAGGGTTACAGCTTTTTCCTCAAGAAGCCTTTCGCTAATACTGTTCTTGTTTAATTTGCAAAGTGATATTTGGAAACCCCTAGAAGGCTACGGTGAAAAAGAAAATATCTTCCTTTAAAAACTGGAAGGAAGGTTTCTGAGAAACTGCTTTGTGTTCTGTTAATTCATCTCACAGAGTTACAGCTTTCCCTTCAAGAAGCCTTTCGCTAAGGCTGTTCTTGTTGTATTTCCAAAGTGATATTTGGAAGCCCATTGTGGGCTATGGTGAAAAGGAAATATCCCAAGACAAAAACGGAAAAGAAGCATTCTAAGAAATTGCTTTGTGTTCTGTTAATTCATGTCTCAGAGTGACAGCTTTCCACTCAAGAAGCCTTTCGATAAGGCTGTTCTTGTGGAATTTGCCAAGTGATATTTGGAAGCCCATAGAGGGCTATGGTGAAAAGGTAATATCTTTCTTTAAAAACTGGAAAGAAGGGTTCTGAGAAACTGCTTAGTGTTCTGTTAATTCTTCTTACAGAGTTAGAGATTTCCCTCAAGAAGCCTTTTGCTAAGACTGTTCTTGTGGAATTTGCAAAGCGATATTTGGAAGCCCATAGAGGGCTATGGTGAAAAAGGAAATATCCTAAGATAAAAACTGAAAAGAAACATTCTGGGAAACAGCTTTGTGTTCTGTCAATTCATCTCACAGAGTTACTGCTTTCCCCTCAAGAATTTTTTCCCTAAGACTGTTCTTGTGGAATTTGCAAAGTGATATTTGGAAGCCCATAGAGGGCTGTGGTGAAAAAGGAAATATCCTAAGATAAAAACTGAAAAGAAGCATTCTGAGAAAATGCTTTGTGTTCTCTTAATTCATCTCACAGAGTTACAGCTTTTTCCTCAAGAAGCCTTTCACTAAGACTGTTCTTGTGGAATTGGCAAAGTGATATTTGGAAGCCTATAGAGGGCTATAGTGAAAAGGGAAATGTCTTCCGTTAAAAAGTGGGAAGAAGCTTTCTGAGAAACTGCTTTGTGTTCTGTTAATTCAACTCACAGAGTTACAGCATTAACTTCAAGGAGCCTTTCGATAAGGCTGTTCTTGCAAAATTTGCAAAGTGATATTTGGAAGCCCATAGAGGGCTATGGTGAAAAAGAATTATCTTGCATTAAAAACTGGAAAGAAGCTGTCTGAGAAACTGCTTTGTGTTCTGTTAATTAACCTCACATAGTTACAGCTTTCCCTTCAAGAAGCCTTTCGCTAAGGCTGCTCTTTAGAAATTTGCAAAGTGATATTTGGAAGCCCATAGAGGGCTATGGTGAAAAAGGAAATACCTTCCGTTAAAAACTGTAAAGAAGCTTTCTGAGAAACTGATTTGTGTTCTGTAAATTCATCTCACAGTGTTACAGCTTTCCCTTCAAGAAGCCTTTCGCTAAGGCTGTTCTTGTGGAATTTGCAAAGTGATATTTGGAAGCCCATAGAGGGCTATGGTAAAAAAGGAAATATCTTCAGTTAAAAACTGGAAAGAAGCTTTCTGAGAAACGGCTTAGTGTTCTGTTAATTCTTCTTACAGAGTTACAGCTTTCTCCTCAAGAAGCCTTTCGCTAAGACTGTTCTTGTGGAATATGCAAAGTGATATTTGGAAGCCACTAGAGGGCTATAGGGAAAAAGGAAATATCTTCCGTTAAAAACTGGAAAGAAGCTTTCTGAGAAACTGCTTTGTGTTCTGTTAATTCATCTCACAGAGCTACAGCTTTCCCTTCAAGAAGCCTTTGGCTAAGTTTGTTCTTGTGGAATTTGCAAAGTGATATTTGGAAGCCCATTGATGGCTATGGTGAAATGGAAATATCTTCCGTTAAAAACTGGAAAGAAGCTTTCTGAGAAACTGCTTTGTGTTCTGTTAATTCATCTCACAGAGTTACAGCTTTCCCTTCAAGAAGCCTTTCGCTAAGGCTGTTCTTGTGGAATTTGCAAAGTGATATTTGGAAGCCCATAGAGGGCTATGGTGAAAAAGGAAATATCTTCTGTTAAAAAGTGGGAAGAAGCTTTCTGAGAAACTGCTTTGTGTTCTCTTAATTCATCTCACAGAGTTACAGCTTTCCCTTCAAGAAGCCTTTCGCTAAGGCTGTTCTTGTGTAATTGGCAAAGTGATATTTGGAAGTCTATAAAGGGCTATAGTGAAAAAGGAAAAATCTTCAGTTAAAAACTGGAAAGAAGCTTTCTGAGAACTGCTTTGTGTTCTGTTAATTCGTCTCACAGAGTTACAGCTTTCCCTTCAAGAAGCCTTTCGCTAAGGCTGTTCCTGTGGAATTGACATAGGGATATTTGGAAGCCTTTAGAGGGCTATGGTGAAAAAGGAAATATCCTAAGACAAAAAATTAAAAGAAGCATTCTGAAAACCTGCTTTGTGTTCTGTTAATTCATCTCACAGAGTTACAGCTTTCCCTTCAAGAAGGCTTTCACAAAGGTTGTTCTTGTGGAATTTGCAAAGTGATATTTGGAAGCCCATAGAGGTCTATAGTGAAAAGGGAAATATCTACTGTTAAAACCTGGAAAGAAACTGTCTGAGAAACTGCTCTGTGCTGTGTTAATTCATCTCACAGCGTTACAGCTTACCCTCAAGAAGGTCTGGACCGGTTTGTGCCAGTCAAAACCGGTTTGAGCCAGTCTAAGAGCCGTTCTGGTGTGGTTTGATCCGGTTGGAGCCGGTCGAAACATGTTTAGTCCGTTTTGAGCCGGTCTGGTCCGTTCGGTTTGAGCCGGTCAAAACCGGTTTGAGCTGGCCTGGTCCGGGTAGAGTCCGGGTTGAGCCATTCAAAACAGGTTTGAGCCGGTCTGGCCGGTTTGATTCCGGTTTGAGCCGGTCAAAATCGGTTTGAGCCGGTCTGGCTTGGGTTGATCTGGTCAAAACCCGTTTGAGTCCGGTTTGAGGCGGTCAAAACCGGTTTGAGCCGGTCTGGTCTGGTTTGAGTCGGGTCTGAGTCCGGTTTGTGCCAGTCTGGTCCGGTTTGAGACGGTCAAAACCGGTTTGAGCCCGTCTCGTCCGGTTTGAGCCGGTCAAAACCAGTTGGAGCCGGTTTAATACGGTCAAAACATGTTTGAGCCGGTCTGCTCGGATTTCAGTCCGGTTTGAGGCGGTGAAAACAGGATTCAGTCCGGTTTGAGCCGGTCTGTTCCGTTCCGGTTTGAATCCGGTTTGAGCCGGTCAAAACCGGTTTGAGCCGTTCCGGACCGGGTTGAGCCGGTCTGGTCTGGTTTGAGCCGTCAAAACCGGTTTGAGCCGGTCTGGTCCGCTTTGAGTCTGGTTTCAGCCAGTCAAAACCGGTTTGTCTCGGTCCAGTTCAGTTTGAAAGGTTCAAAACCGGTTTGTGCCGGTCTGGTCAGGTTTGAGCTGGTCAAAACCGTTTTGAGCTGGTCTGGTCCAGTTTGAGCTGGTCAAAACTTGTTTGAGCCATTCTGGTCCGGTTTGATCCGGTTTGAGCCGTTGTTGTCCGGTTTGAGTCGGTCTGGTCGGGTTTCATTGAGCCTGGTGTCAAAACCGGTTTGAGCCCATCTGCTGCGGTTTGATCTGGTTTGATCCGGTCGGGTCCGGTTTGATTAGATTTCAGTGGGTCAAAACCGGTTTGAGCCGATCTGGTCTGGTTTCATCCTGTCAAAACCAGTTTGGGTGGGTTTGAGCCGGACAAAACCGGTTTGAGCCGGTCTGGTCGGGTTTGATCCAGTTTGAGCCGGTCTGGCCTGGTTTGATCCGGTCAAAACCCGTATGAGACCGGTTTGAGCTGGTCAAAACCGGTTTGAGATGTTCTGGTCGGTTTCAGCCGGTTTGAGCCGGTCTGGTCTGGTTTGAGTCGGTTTGAGCCGATCTGGTCCGGTTTGAGCTGGTCTGTTCCTGTTTCAGTCCAGTTTGAGCCAGTCAAAACCGGTTTGGGCCGGACTAGTCGGTTTGAGTCCGGTTTGAGCCGGTCAAAACGGTTTGAGCCGGTCTGGTCCGGTTTGAGTCGGTTTGAGCGGTCAAAACCGGTTTGAGCGGTCTGGTCCGGTTTGAGTCCGGTTTGAGCCGGTCAAAAGCGGTTTGAGCCGGTCTGGCCTGGTTTGATCTGGTCAAAACCCGTTTGACACTGGTTTGAGCCAGTCAAAACTGGTTTGAGCCGTTCTGGTCCGGTTTGAGCCGATCTGGTCCGGTTTGAGCCGGTCTGGTCTGGTTTGAGCTGGTCTGTTCCTGTTTGAGTCCTGTTTGAGCCGGTCTGCTCGGATTTGAGTCCGGTTTGAGCCGTTCAAAACCGGTTTGAGTCGGTTTCAGCCGGTTTGAGCCGGTTTGAGCGGTTTGAGCCGGTCTGGTCCGGTTTGAGTCCGGTTTGAGCCATTCAAAACTGGTTTGAGCCGGTCTGGTCTGGTTTGAGCCGGTCTAATACAGTCAAAACAGGTTTGAGCCGGTCTGGTCCGGTTTGAGTCTGGTTTGAGCGGTCAAAACCGGTTTGAGCTGGTTTGAGTCTGGTTTGTGCGGTTTGAGCCGGTGTGGTCTGGTTTGATCTGGTTTGATCTGGTCAAAACATGTTTGAGCCAGTCTGCTCGGATTTGAGTCCGGTTTGAGGCGCTAAGAACAGGATTCAGTCCGGTTTGAGCCGTTCTGTTCCGTTCGGTTTGAATCCGTTTTGAGCCATTCAAAACTGGTTTGAGCCGGTCCGGTCTGGTTTAAGCCGGTCTAATACGGTTTATATAGGTTTGAGCCGGTCTGGTCCGGTTTGAGTCCGGTGTAAGCGGTCAAAACCGGTTTGAGCTGGTTTGAGTCTGGTTTGTGCGGTTTGAGCCGGTGTGGTCTGGTTTGATCTGGTTTGATCCGGTCAAAACCAGTTTGAGCCAGTCTGCTCGGTTTGAGTCCGGTTTGAGGCGCTAAGAACAGGATTCAGTCCGGTTTGAGCCGTTCTGTTCCGTTCGGTTTGAATCCGTTTTGAGCCATTCAAAACTGGTTTGAGCCGGTCCGGTCTGGTTTGAGTCCGGTTTGAGCCGGTTTGAGCCGGTCTAGTCGGTTTGAGCCGGTCTGGTCCGGTTTGAGTCCGGTTTGAGCCGGTCTGGTCTGGTTTGATCTGGTTTGATCCGGTCTGGTCTGGCTTGAGCCGGTCTGGTTTGAGCCGGTGTGGTCCGGATTGATCCGGTCTGAGGCGGTCTGGTCCGGTTTGAGATTGTCAAAACAGGTTTGAGCCGGTCTGGTCGGTTTGAGCGGTTTGAGCCGGACAAAACAGGTTTGAGTCCGGTTTGAGCGGTCAAAACCGGTTTGAGCCGTCAAAACCGGTTTGAGTCGGTCTGGTCCGGTTTGAGCCGGTCAAAACCGGTTTTAGACGGTTTGGTCAGGTTTTAGCTGGTTTCAGCCGTTCTGGTCGGGTTAGAGCCGGTCTGGTCGTGTTTGAGCTGTTCAAAACCGGTTTGAGCCCATCTCGTCCGGTTTGAGCTGGTCAAAACCGGTTTGAGCGGTCTGGTCCGGTTTGATCCGGCAGTTTGATCCGGTCTGGTCTGGTTTGATTAGATTTGAGCTGGTCAAAACCGGTTTTAGCTGATCTGGTCCGGTGTGAGTCAGTTTTAGCTGGTCAAAACCGGCTTGAGCCGGTCTGGTCGGGTTTGAGCCGGTCAAAACCGGTTTGAGCCGGTCTGGTCCGGTTTTAGTCCGGTTTGAGCTGGTCAAAACCGGTTTCAGCCGGTCTGGTTCGGTTTGAGCTGGTCAAAACCGGTTTGAGTCGGTCTGGTCTGGTTTGAGCTGGTCAAAACCGGTTTGAGCTGGTCTGGTCCAGTTTGGTCTGGTCAAAACAGGTTTGAGTCCGGTTTGAGCCGGTCAAATCCGGTTTTAGCCGGTCTGGTCTGGTTTGATCCGGTCAAAACCAGTTTGAGTCCGGTTTGAGCCGGTCAAAACCGGTTTGGCCCAGTCGGGTTCGGTTTGAGCCGGTCATAACCGATTTGAGCCGGTCTAATACAGTCAAAACAGGTTTGAGCCGGTCTGGTCTGGTTTGAGCGGTTTGAGCCGGTTTGAGCCAGTCAAAACCGGGTGAGTCCGGTTTGAGCCGGTCTGGTCCGTTCCGTTTGAGTCCGGTTTGAGCAGGTTTGAGCCAGTCTGGTCGGTTTGAGTCCGTTTGAGCCGGTCAAAAGCGGTTTGAGCCGGTCTGGTCCGTTTGAGTCCGTTTGAGCCGGTCTGGTTTGAGCCGGTTTGAGCGGTCTGGTCCGGTTTGAGTCTGGTTTGAGCTGGTCAAAACCGGTTTGAGCGGTCTGGTCTGGTTTGAGCTGGTTTGAGCCGGTCCGGTCTGGTTTGAGCTGGTCAAAACCGGTTTGAGTCCAGATTGTTTCGCTCAAACCCAGTTTCAGCCTGTCTAGCCCGTCTGTTCCCCAATGATCCGGTTTGAGCTGGTGTGGTCCGGTTTCATCGGGTTTCAGCTGGTCTGGTCCAGTTTAGTACGATTTGAGCCGGTCAAAACCAGTTTGAGTCGGTGTGGTCTGGTTTGAGCCGGTCAAATCCGGTTTGAATCCGGTTTGAGCCGGTCAAAATCGGTTTGATCCGGCAGTTTGATCCGGTCTAATCCGGTTTGAGCCGGTCTGGTCTGGTTTGATCCGGTTTGAGCAGGTCTGGTCTGGTTTGAGCCGGTTTGAGCCAGTCTGTTCCGGTTTCAGTCCGGTTCGAGACAGTCAAAACCGATTTGAATTTGTCTTGTCTGGTTTGATCCGGTCAATACCGGTTTGAGTCCGGTTTAAGCTGGTCAAATCCGGTTTGAGCCGGTCTGGTCCGGTTTGATCCGTTCAAAACCGGTTTGAGTGCGGTTTGAGGCAGTCAAAACCGGTTTGAGCCGGTCTGGTTAGGTTTTAGCCGGTCTAAACACGTATGAGCCGGTCAAATACGGTCAAAACAGGTATGAGCCTGTCTGGTCCGTTCTGGTTTGCTGTGAGCCAGTCAAAACCCGTTTGAGCCGGTCTGGTCCAGTTACAGCTGGTCAAAACTGGTGTGAGTCTGTGAAAACCGGTTTGAGCCGGTCTAGTCCAGTTTGAGCTGGCTTGAGCCAGTCTGGACGGTTTGAGCTGGTCTGGTCTGGTTTGAGCCGGTTTGAGCCGGTCTGTTCCTGTTTGAGCCGGGCAGTTCCTGTTTGAGTCCAGTTTGAGCCGTTCAAACCGGTTTGAGGCGGTCTAGTCCGGTTTGAGTCCGGTTTCAACCGGTCAAAACCGGTTTGAGCCGGTCTGGTCCGTTTGAGACCTGTTTGAGCCAGTCAAAACAGGTTTGAGCCCCTCTGGTCCGGTTTGAGTCCGGTTTGAGCCGGTCAAAACCTTGTAGACCCGGTCTGGTACGTAATGAGATGGTTAAAACCGGTTTGAGCCAGTCTAAGAGCCGGTCTGGCGCGGTTTGATCCGGTTGGAGCCGGTCAAAACATGCTTAGTCCGTTTTGAGCCGTTCTGGTCCATTCCGGGTGGAGCCGGTCAAAACCGGTTTGAGCCAGTCTGGACCGGTTTGAGTCCGGTTTGAGGCAGTCAAAACAGGTTTGAGCCCGTCTGGCCGGTTTGAGTCCGGTTTGAGCCGGTCAAAATCTGTTTGAGCCGGTCTGGCCTGGTTTGATCTGGTCAAAACCCGTTTGAATCCGGTTTGAGACGGTCAAAACCGGTTTAGGCCGGTCTGGTCTGGTTTGAGTCCGGTTTGAGCCAGTCAAAACCGGTTTCTGCCGGTCTGGTTCGATTTGAGCAGGTCTGGCCCGGTTTAATCCCCTCAAAACCGGTTGGAACCGGTCTGGGCCTGTTTGAGTCCTGTTTGAGCCGGTCAAATCCGGTTTGAGCCGGTCTGGCCAGGTTTGATCCAGTCAAAACCCGTATGAGTCCGGTTTGAGCTGGGGAAAACTGGTTTGAGAAATTCTGGTCTGGTTTGTGCCGGTTTGAGCCGGTCTGTTCCTGTTTGAGTCCGGTTTCAGCCGTTCAAAACCGGTTTGAGCCGGTCAGGTCCGGTTTGAGTTCGGTTTGAGCCGGTCAAAACAGGTTTGAGCCGGTCTGGTCCGGTTTGAGTCCGGTTTCAACCGGTCAAAACCGGTTTGAGCGGTCTGGTCCGTTTGAGACCTGTTTGAGCCAGTCAAAACAGGTTTGAGCCCTCTGGTCCGGTTTGAGTCCGGTTTGAGCCGGTCAAAACCTTGTAGACCCGGTCTGGTCCGGTTTGAGCTGGTCAAAACCGGTTTGAGCCGGTCTAGTCCAGTTTGAGCCGGTCTGGCCAGGTTTGATCCAGTTTGAGCCGGTCAAAACATGCTTAGTCCGTTTGAGCCGTCTGGTCCATTCCGGTGGAGCCGGTCAAAACCAGTTTGAGCCGGTTTGAGCCAGTCTGGACGGTTTGAGTCCGGTTTGAGCAGGTCTGGCCGGTTTGAGTCCGTTTGAGCCGGTTTGAGTCCGGTTTGAGCCAGTCAAAATCGGTTTGAGCCGGTCTGGCCTGGTTTGATCTGGTCAAAACCCGTTTGAATCCGGTTTGAGCGGTCAAAACCGGTT
Organism: Erythrocebus patas; assembly: GCA_023783455.1. Taxonomy (NCBI): domain Eukaryota; kingdom Metazoa; phylum Chordata; class Mammalia; order Primates; family Cercopithecidae; genus Erythrocebus; species Erythrocebus patas. The sequence continues at coordinate 273,509 of JAKFHT010004385.1, forward strand.
TGAGCCGGTCTGGTCTGGTTTGAGTCCGGTTTGAGCCGGTCAAAACCGGTTTGAGCCGGTCTGGTTCGGTTTGAGCAGGTCTGGCCCGGTTTAATCCTCTCAAAACCGGTTGGAACCGGTCTGGGCCTGTTTGAGTCCTGTTTGAGCCGGTCAAATCCGGTTTGAGCCGGTCTGGCCAGGTTTGATCCAGTCAAAACCCGTATGAGTCCGGTTTGAGCTGGGGAAAACTGGTTTGAGAAATTCTGGTCTGGTTTGTGCCGGTTTGAGCCGGTCTGTTCCTGTTTGAGTCCGGTTTCAGCCGTTCAAAACCGGTTTGAGCCGGTCAGGTCCGGTTTGAGTTCGGTTTGAGCCGGTCAAAACAGGTTTGAGCCGGTCTGGTCTGGTTTGAGTCCGGTTTGAGCCAGTCAAAACAGGTTTGAGACGGTCTGGTCCGGTTTGACTCTGGTTTGAGCGGGTAAAAACCGGTTTGAGCCGGTCTGGCTTGGTTTGATCTGGTCAAAACCCGTTTGACTCTGGTTTTAGCCGGTCAAAACTGGTTTGAGCCGTTCTGGTCCGGTTTGATCCGGTTTGATCCGGTCTGGTCTGGCTTGAGCCAGTTCAAACCGGTCTTAGCCGGTCTGGTCCGGTTTGAGTCCGGTTTGAACCGTTCGAAACCTGGTAGACACAGTCTGGTCCGTAATGAGACGGTTAAAACCAGTTTGAGCCAGTCTAAGATCCGGTCTCGTGTGGTTTGATCCGGTTGGAGCCGGTCAAAACATATTTAGTCCGTTTAGAGCCGATCTGCTCCGTTCCGGTTTGAGCCGGTCAAAACCGGTTTGAGCCAGTCTGGACCGGTTTGATCCGATTTGAGCCGGTCTGGTCTGGTTGGAGCCAGTCAAAATCGGTTTGAGCCAGTCTGGTATGGTGTGATCTGGTCAAAACACGTTTGAGTCCGGTTTGAGCCATTCAAAACCGCTTTTAGCCGCTCTGGTCCGGTTTGATCCGGTCAAAACCGGTTTGAGTCTGGTATCAGCCGGTCTAAACCGGTTTGATCCGGTCTGGATCGGTTTGATCTGGTCAAAACCTGTTTGAGCCTGTCTAATACGGTCAAAACAGGTTTGAGCCTCTCTGGTCCCGTTTGAGTCCGGTTTGAGCCGGTCAAAACTGGTTCGGCAAGGTCTGGTTCGGTTTGAGCGGTCAAAACCGGTTTGAGCGGTCTAATACAGTCAAAACAGGTTTGAGCTGGTCTGATGCGGTATGATCCAGTTTGATCCAGTCAAAACCGGGTGATTCCGGTTTGAGCCGGTCTGGTCCGTTCCGGTTTGAGTCCGGTTTGAGCAGGTTTGAGCCAGTCTGGTCCGGTTTGAGTCTGGTGTAAGCCGGTGTGGTCCGTACCGGTTTGAGTCCGGTTTCAGCCAGTTTGAGCCGGTCTGGTCCGGATTGATCCGGTCTGAGCTGGTCTGGTCCGGTTTGAGCCGTTCAAAACGGGTTTGAGCCGGTCTAGTCCGGTTTGAGCCGGTCAATACCGGTTTGAGTCCGGTTGAAGCCGGTCAAAACCGGTTTGAGCCGGTCTGGTTCGGTTTGAGCCGGTCAAAACCGGTTTCTGCCGGTCTGGTTCGATTTGAGCAGGTCTGGCCCGGTTTAATCCCCTCAAAACCGGTTGGAACCGGTCTGGGCCTGTTTGAGTCCTGTTTGAGCGGGTCAAATCCGGTTTGAGCCGGTCTGGCCAGGTTTGATCCGGTCAAAACCCGTATGAGTCCGGTTTGAGCTGGTGAAAACCGGTTTGAGATGTTCTGGTCCGGTTTGAGCCGGTTTGAGCCGGTCTGGTCTGGTTTGAGTCCGGTTTGAGCCGGTCTGTTCCTGTTTGAGACGGTCTGTTCCTATTTGAGTCCGGTTTGAGCCTTTCAAAACCGGTTTGAGCCGGTCTAATCCGGTTTGAGTCCGGTTTCAGCCGGTCAAAACCGGTTTGAGCGGTCTGGTCGGTTTGAGTCGGTTTGAGCCTTTCAAAACCGGTTTGAGCCGGTCTGGTCGGTTTGAGTCCGGTTTGAGCCGTCAAAACCGGTTTGAGCTGGTCAGGTTCGGTTTGAGTCGGTTTGAGCCAGTCAAAACCGGTTTGAGCCGGTCTGGTTCGGTTTGAGCCGGTTGGAGCCGGTCTGTTCCTGTTTGAGCCGGTCTGTTCCTGTTTGAGTCCGGTTTGAGCGGTCAAAACCGGTTTGAGCCGTTCCGTTCCTGTTTGAGTCCTGTTTGAGTCCGGTTTGAGCCGTTCAAAACGGGTTTGAGCCGGTCTAGTCCGGTTTGAGCCGGTCAATACCGGTTTGAGCCGGTCTGGTTCGGTTTGAGCAGGTCTGGCCCGGTTTAATCCTCTCAAAACCGGTTGGAACCGGTCTGGGCCTGTTTGAGTCCTGTTTGAGCCGGTCAAAACCGGTTTGAGCCGGTCAAAACCGGTTTCTGCCGGTCTGGTTCGATTTGAGCAGGTCTGGCCCGGTTTAATCCCCTCAAAACCGGTTGGAACCGGTCTGGGCCTGTTTGAGTCCTGTTTGAGCCGGTCAAATCCGGTTTGAGCCGGTCTGTCCAGGTTTGATCCGGTCAAAACCCGTATGAGTCCGGTTTGAGCTGGTGAAAACCGGTTTGAGATGTTCTGGTCCGGTTTGAGCCGGTTTGAGCCGGTCTGGTCTGGTTTGAGTCCGGTTTGAGCCGGTCTGTTCCTGTTTGAGACGGTCTGTTCCTATTTGAGTCCGGTTTGAGCCTTTCAAAACCGGTTTGAGCCGGTCTAATCCGGTTTGAGTCCGGTTTCAGCTGGTCAAAACCGGTTTGAGCTGGTCAGGTTCGGTTTGAGCCTTTCAAAACCGGTTTGAGCCGGTCTGGTTCGGTTTGAGTCCGGTTTCAGCCGGTCAAAACCAGTTTGAGCTGGTCAGGTTCGGTTTGAGCCAGTCAAAACCGGTTTGAGCCGGTCTGGTTCGGTTTGAGCCGGTTGGAGCCGGTCTGTTCCTGTTTGAGCCGGTCTGTTCCTGTTTTTGTCCGGTTTGAGCCGTTCAAAACTGGTTTGAGCCGTTCCGTTCCTGTTTGAGTCCGGTTTCAGCCGTTCAAAACCGGTTTGAAGCGGTCTAGTCCGGTTTGAGTCCGGTTTCAACCGGTCAAAACCGGTTTGAGCCGGTCTGGTTCGGTTTGAGCAGGTCTGGCCCGGTTTGATCCTCTCAAAACCGGTTGGAACCGTTCTGGGCCTGTTTGAGTCCTGTTTGAGCCGGTCAAAACCGGTTTGAGCTGGTCAAAACCGGTTTGAGCCGGTCTGGTCGGTTTGAGTCCGGTTTGAGCTGGTGAAACCGGTTTGAGATGTTCTGGTCCGGTTTGAGCTGGTTTGAGCCGGTCTGGTATGGTTTGAGCCGGTGAAAACCGGTTTGAGATGTTCTGGTCCGGTTTGAGCTGGTTTGAGCCGGTCTGGTCTGGCTTGAGCCGGTTTGAGCCGGTCTGTTCCTGTTTGAGTCCGGTTTGAGCTGTTTCAAACCGGTTTGAGCCGGTCTAGTCCGGTTTGAGTCCGGTTTCAGCCGGTCAAAACCGGTTTGAGCTGGTCTGGTCTGTTTTGAGTCCGATTTGAGCCAGTCAAAACAGGTTTGAGCCAGTCTGGTCCGGTTTGAGTCCGGTTTGAGCCGTCAAAACCGGTTTGAGACAGTCTGGTCCGTAATGAGATGGTTAAAACCGGTTTGAGCCAGTCTAAGAGCCAGTCTGGTCGGTTTGATCCGGTTGGAGCTGGTCAAAACATGTTTGAGCCGGTCAAAACCGTTTGAGCCGGTCTGGTCCGTTCCGGTTTGAGCCGGTCTTCTCCGGTTTGAGTCGGTTTGAGCCAGTCAAAACAGGTTTGAGCTGGTCTGGTCCGGTTTGAGTCCGTTTGAGCCGGTCAAAACCGGTTTGAGCGGTCTGGCCTGGTTTGATCTGGTCAAAACCGTTTGACTCTGGTTTGAGCCGGTCAAAACTGGTTTGAGCCGTTCTGGTCTGGTTTGATCCGGTTTGAGCCGGTCTGGACTGGTTTGAGCCGGTCTAGTCCGGTTTGAGCCGGTCTGGTATGGTTTGAGCCGGTTTGAGCTGGTCAAAACCTTGTAGACCCGGTCTGGTCCGTAATGAGATGGTTAAAACTGGTTTGAGCCAGTCTAAGAGCCGGTCTGGTGCGGTTTGATCCGGTTTGAGCCGGTCAAAACAGGTTTGAGTCCGTTTGAGCCGGTCTGGTCCGTTCGGTTTGAGCTGGTCAAAACTGGTTTGAGCCGTTCTGGTCCGGTTTGATCCGGTTTGATCCGGTCTGGTCTGGCTTGAGCTGTTTCAAACCGGTCTTAGCCGGTCTGGTCCAGTTTGAGTCCAGTTTGAGCCGTTCGAAACCTGGTAGACCCGGTCTGGTCCGTAATGAGATGGTTAAAACCGGTTTGAGCCAGTCTAAGAGCCGGTCTGGTCGGTTTGATCCGGTTGGAGCTGGTCAAAACATGTTTGAGCCGGTTTGAGCCGGTCTGGTCCGTTCCGGTTTGAGCCGGTCAAAACCGGTTTGAGCCAGTCTGGACGGTTTGAGTCCGGTTTGAGGCAGTCAAAACAGGTTTGAACCCGTCTGGCCGGTTTGAGTCTGGTTTGAGCCGGTCAAAATCGGTTTGAGCCGGTCTGGCCTGGTTTGATCTGGTCAAAACCCGTTTGAGTCTGGTTTGAGCCGGTCAAAACCGGTTTGAGCCGGTCTGGTCTGGTTTGAGTCCGGTTTGAGTCCAGTTTGTGCCGGTCTCGTCCAGTTTGAGCGGTCAAAACCGGTTTGAGCCCGTCTCGTCCGGTTTGAGCCGGTCAAAACCGGTTTGAGCCGGTCTGGTCCGGTTTGATCCGATTTGAGCCGGTCTGGTCTGGTTGGAGCCGGTCAAAATCGGTTTGAGCCAGTCTGGTCTGGTGTGATCTGGTCAAAACACGTTTGAGTCCGGTTTGAGCCATTCAAAACCGCTTTTAGCCGCTCTGGTCTGGTTTGATCCGGTCAAAACCGGTTTGAGTCCGGTATCAGCCGGTCTAAACCGGTTTGATCCGGTCTGGATCGGTTTGATCTGGTCAAAACCTGTTTGAGCCTGTCTAATACGGTCAAAACAGGTTTGAGCCTCTCTGGTCCCGTTTGAGTCCGGTTTGAGCCGGTCAAAACTGGTTCGGCAAGGTCTGGTTCGGTTTGAGCCGGTCAATACCGATTTGAGCCGGTCTAATACAGTCAAAACAGGTTTGAGCCGGTCTGCTCGGATTTGAGTCCGGTTTGAGGCGGTAAAACAGGATTCAGTCCGGTTTGAGCTGGTCAGGTTCGGTTTGAGCGGTTTGAGCCGGTCAAATCCGGTTTGAGCCATTCAAAACCGGTTTGAGCCGGTCTGGTCCGGTTTGAGTCTGGTTTGAGTCCGGTTTGAGCTGGTCTGGTCCGGTTTGAGCCGGTCAAAACCTGTTTGAGCCAGTCTGGTCCGGTTTGAGCCGGTCAAAACCGGTTTGAGTGCAGTTTGAGCCGGTCAAAACAAGTTTGAGTCCGGTTTGAGCCGGTGAAAACCGGTTTGAGACAGTCTGGTCTGGTTTGATCCGGTTTGAGCCAGTCTGGTCTGGTTTGATCCGGTTTGAGCCGGTCTAGTCCGGTTTGAGTCCAGTTTGAGCCGGTCTGGTCCGGTTTGATTCGATTTGAGCCAGTCAAAACAGGTTTGAGTCCGGTTTCAGCCGGTCAAAACGGTTTGAGCCGGTGAAAACCGGTTTGAGCCTGTCTGGTCCGGTTTGAGTCCGGTTTGAGCTGGTCAAAACATGTTTGAGCCGGTTTGAGCTGGTGAAAACCGGTTTGAGCCGGTCTGGTCCTGTTTGATCCGGTTTGAGCCGGTCAAAACCGTTTGAGCCGGTCTGGCCTGGTTTGATCTGGTCAAAACCCGTTTGAGTCTGGTTTGAGCCAGTCAAAACAGGTTTGAGCCGTTCTGGTCCGGTTTGATCCGGTTTGAGCCGGTGAAAACCGGTTTGAGTGCAGTTTGAGCCGGTCAAAACAAGTTTGAGTCCGGTTTGAGCCGGTTTGAGCCGGTCTGGTCCGGTTTGAGTCTGTTTGAGCCGGTCTGGTCCGGTTTGATTCGGTTTGAGCCAGTCAAAATCGGTTTGAGCCGGTTTGAGCCGGTCAAATCCGGTTTGAGCCGGTTTGAGCCGTTCTGGTCCGGTTTGATCCGGTTTGAGTCGGTCTGGTCCGGTTTGATCCGGTTTGAGCCGGTCTAGTCCGGTTTGAGTCCGTTTGAGCCAGTTTGAGCCGGTCTAGTCCGGTTTGAGCCAGTTTGAGCCAGTCTGGTCCGGTTTAATAGGGTTTGAGGCGGTGAAAACCGGTTTGAGTCCGGTTTGAGCCAGTCAAAACCGGTTTGAGTCGGTCTGGTCCGGTTTGATCCGGTTTGATCCGGTTTGAGCTGGTCTGGTCCGGTTTGATCCGGTTTGAGCCGGTCTTGTCCGGTTTGATTCGATTTGAGCCAGTAAAAACCGGTTTGAGCCGGTCTGGTCCACTTTGAGCCGGTCAAAACCGGTTGGATTCGGTCTGGTCTGGTTTGATACGGTTTGAGTCGGTCTGGTCCGGTTTGAGCCGGTCAAAACCGGTTTGAGTAGGTCCGGTCCGGTTTGATCCGGTCAAAACCGGTTTGAGTCCGGTTTCAGCCGGTCTAAACCGTTTTGATCCGGTCTGCATAGGATTGATCCGGTCAAAACCGGTTTGAGTCCGGTTTGAGCCAGTCAAAACCGGTTTGAGCCATCTGGTCCGGTTTGATCCGGTCAAAACCGATTTGAGTCCAGTTTGAGCCTGTCAAATACGGTTTGAGCTGGTCTGGTTCGGTTTTAGCGGGTTTAAACAGGTATGAGCCGGTCAAATATGGTCAAAACAGGTATGAGCCTGTCTGGTGCGGTCTGGTCTGGTTTTAGCCGGTGAAAACAGGTTTGAGCCGGTCTGGTCCGTAATGAGACGGTTAAAACTGGTTTGAGCCGGTCTAAGAGCCAGTCTGGTGCGGTTTGATCCAGTTTGAGCAGGTCATAACCGGTTTGAGTCCGGTTTGAGTCGGTCTGGTCCGGTTTGATCCGGTTTGAGCCGGTCAAAACCGGTTTGAGTCCGTTTGAGCCGGTCAATACCGATTTGAGCCGGTCTGGCCTGGTTTGATCTGGTCAAAACCCGTTTGAGTCCGGTTTGAGGCGGTCAAAACCGGTTTGAGCCGGTCTGGTCTGGTTTGAGTCTGGTTTGAGTCCGCTTTGTGCCGGTCTGGTCTGGCTTGAGCCGGTCAAACCCAGTTTGAGCCGGTCAGGTCCGTTCCGGTTTGAGCCGGTCAAAATCGGTTTGAGCCGGTCTAATACGGTCAAAACATGTTTGAGCCGGTCAAAACAGGTTTGAGCCGGTCTGGTCCGGTTTGAGTCTGGTTTGAGCCGGTCAAAACCGGTTTGAGCCGGTCTGGTCCGGTTTGATCCGGTCAAAACCGGTTTGAGTCTGGTTTGAGCCGGTCAAAACCGGTTTGAGCCGGTCTGGTCGGTTTGAGTCCGGTTTGAGTCGGTCTGGTCCGGTTTGAGCCGGTCAAAACCGGTTTGAGCCGGTCAAAACCGGTTTGAGTCTGGTTTGAGCCAGTCTGGTGCAGTTTGATCCGGTCTGGTCTGGTTTGAGCCAGTCAAAACCGGTTTGAGCAGGTCAAACCGTTTGAGCCGGTTTGAGTCCGTTTGAGCCAGTCAAAACAGGTTTGAGTCCGTTTGAGCCGGTTTGAGCCGGTCAAAACCCGTATGAGACCGGTTTGAGCCGTCAAAACCGGTTTGAGATGTTCTGGTCGGTTTGAGCCGGTTGGAGCCGGTCTGGTCTGGCTTGAGCCGGTTTGAGCTGGTCTGTTCCTGTTTGAGTCCGGTTTGAGCCGTCAAAACCGGTTTGAGCCGGTCTAGTCCGGTTTGAGTCCGGTTTCAGCCGGTCAAAACCGGTTTGAGCTGGTCTGGTCGGTTTGAGCCGTCAAAACCGGTTTGAGCTGGTCTGGTCCGGTTTGAGTCCGTTTGAGCCGGTCAATATCGGTTTGAGCCGATCTGGCCTGGTTTGATCTGGTCAAAACCCGTTTGAGTCCGGTTTGAGGCGGTCAAAACCGGTTTGAGCCGGTCTGGTCTGGTTTGAGTCTGGTTTGAGTCCGCTTTGTGCCGGTCTGGTCCGGCTTGAGCCGGTCAAAGCCAGTTTGATCCCGTCTCGTCCGGTTTGTGGCGGTCAAAATCGGTTTGAGCCGGTCTAATACGGTCAAAACATGTTTGAGCCGGTCTGCTCGGATTTGAGTCCTGTTTGAGGCGGTAAAAATCGGTTTCAGTCCGGCTTGAGCCGGTCTGTTCCGTTCCGGTTTGAATCCGGTTTGAGCCGGTCAAAACCGGTTTGAGCCGGTCTGGTCCGGTTTGAGTCCGGTTTGAGCCGGTCAAAACCGGTTTGAGTCGGTCCGGTCCGGTTTGAGCCGGTCAAAACTGGTTCGAGTCGGTCTGGTCCGGTTTGAGCCAGGCAAACCCGGTTTGAGTCCGGTTTAAGCCGGTCAAAACCGGTTTGAGCCGGTCTGGTCCGGTTTGAGTCCGGTTTGAGCCAGTCAAAACAGGTTTGAGCTGGTCTGGTCCGGTTTGAGTCCGGTTTGAGCCGGTCAAAACCGGTTTGAGCCGGTCTGGCCTGGTTTGATCTGGTCAAAACCCGTTTGACTCTGGTTTGAGCCAATCAAAACTGGTTGGAGCCGTTCTGGTCCGGTTTGATTCGGTTTGAGCGGTCTGGTCTGGTTTGAGCCGGTTCAAACCGGTTTTAACGGGTCTGGTCCAGTTTGAGTCCGGTTTGAGCCCTTCCAAACCTGGTAGACCCGGTCTGGTCCGTAATGAGATGGTTAAAACTGGTTTGAGCCAGTCTAAGAGCCAGTCTGGTGCAGTTTGATCCGGTTAGAGCCGGTGAAAACATGTTTGAGTCCGTTTTGAGCCGGTCAGGTCCGTTCCGGTTTGAGCTGGTCAAAACCAGTTTGAGTCGGTCTAATACGGTCAAAACATGTTTGAGCCGGTCTGCTCGGATTTGAGTCCGGTTTGAGGTGGTAAAAACCAGATTCAGTGCGGTTTGAGCTGGTCTGTTCCGTTCCAGTTTGAATCCGGTTTGAGCCCATCAAAACTGGTTTGAGCCGGTCTGGTCCGGTTTGAGTCCGGTTTGAGTCCGGTTTGTGCTGGTCTGGTCCGGTTTGAGCCGGTCAAAACCTGTTTGAGCCCGTCTCGTCCAGTTTTAGCCGGTCAAAACCGGTTTGAGTGCAGTTTGAGCCGGTCAAAACAAGTTTGAGTCCGGTTTGAGCCGGTGGAAACCGGTTTGAGACAGTCTGGTCTGGTTTGATCCGGTTTGAGCCAGTCTGGTCTGGTTTGATCCGCTTTGAACCGCTCTAGTCCGGAATGATCCCGTTTGAGACGGTCTGGGCCGCTTTGATTCGATTTGAGCCAGTCAAGTCCCGTTTCAGAGTGGTATGAGCCGGTGAAAACCAGTTTGAGCCTGTGTGGTCCGGTTAGAGTCCGGTTTGAGACGGTCGAAACAGGTTTGAGTCCGGTTTGATCTGGTGAAAACAGGTTTCACCCGGTCTGGTCCTGTTTGATCCGGTTTGAGCCGGTGTAAACCGGTTTGAGTGCGGTTTGAGCCGGTCAAAAGAAGTTTGAGTCCGGTTTGAGCCGGTTTGAGCCGGTCTGGTACGGTTTGATCTGTTTTGAGCTGGTCTGGTCCGGTTGATTCTGTTTGAGCTAGACAAAATCGGTTTGAGTCGGGTTTTAGCCGGTCAAATCCGGTTTGAGCCGGTCAGGTCCGTTCCGGTTTGAGCCGGTCTGTTCCTGTTTGAGCCGGTCTGGTTCGGTTTGAGCCGGTGAAAACATGTTTGAGCCGGTCTGGTCCGTAATGAGATGGTTAAAACTGGTTTGAGCCAGTCAAAACAGGTTTGAGCCGGTTTGAGCCGGTCAAAACCGGTTTGAGCTGGTCTGTTCCGTTCCAGTTTGAATCCGGTTTGAGCCGGTGAAAACATGTTTGAGCCGGTCAAAACCAGTTTGAGCCGGTCTAGTCCGGTTTGAGCCCTTCCAAACCTGGTAGACCCGGTCTGGTCCGGTTTGAGTCCAGTTTGAGCCAGTCAAAACAGGTTTGAGCCGGTGAAAACCGGTTTGAGCGGTTTGAGCCGGTGAAAACATGTTTGAGCCGGTCTGGTCCGTAATGAGATGGTTAAAACTGGTTTGAGCCAGTCAAAACCGGTTTGAGTGCAGTTTGAGCCGGTCAAAACCGGTTTGAGCTGGTCTGTTCCGTTCCAGTTTGAATCCGGTTTGAGCCGGTCTGTTCCTGTTTGAGTCCAGTTTGAGCCGGTCTAGTCCGGTTTGAGCCCTTCCAAACCTGGTAGACCCGGTCTGGTCCGGTTTGAGTCCAGTTTGAGCCAGTCAAAACAGGTTTGAGCCGGTGAAAACCGGTTTGAGTCCGGTTTGATCTGGTGAAAACAGGTTTCACCCGGTCTGGTCCGTAATGAGATGGTTAAAACTGGTTTGAGCCAGTCAAAACCGGTTTGAGTGCAGTTTGAGCCGGTCAAAACTGGTTTGAGCCGGTCTGTTCCTGTTTGAGTCCGGTTTGAGCAGGTCATAAACGGTTTGAGTCCGTTTTGAGCCAGTTTGAGCCGGTCTAGTCCGGTTTGAGCCCTTCCAAACCTGGTAGACCCGGTCTGGTCCGGTTTGAGTCCAGTTTGAGCCAGTCAAAACAGGTTTGAGCCGGTGAAAACCGGTTTGAGCGGTTTGAGCCGGTGAAAACATGTTTGAGCCGGTCTGGTCCGTAATGAGATGGTTAAAACTGGTTTGAGCCAGTCAAAACCGGTTTGAGTGCAGTTTGAGCCGGTCAAAACCGGTTTGAGCTGGTCTGTTCCGTTCCAGTTTGAATCCGGTTTGAGCCGGTCTGTTCCTGTTTGAGTCCAGTTTGAGCCGGTCTAGTCCGGTTTGAGCCCTTCCAAACCTGGTAGACCCGGTCTGGTCCGGTTTGAGTCCAGTTTGAGCCAGTCAAAACAGGTTTGAGCCGGTGAAAACCGGTTTGAGCGGTTTGAGCCGGTGAAAACATGTTTGAGCCGGTCTGGTCCGTAATGAGATGGTTAAAACTGGTTTGAGCCAGTCAAAACCGGTTTGAGTGCAGTTTGAGCCGGTCAAAACTGGTTTGAGCCAGTCAAAACCGGTTTGAGATGGTCGAAACAGGTTTGAGTCCGGTTTGATCCGGATTGAGCCCGTCAAAACCGGTTTGAGCCCTTCCAAACCTGGTAGACCCGGTCTGGTCCGGTTTGAGTCCAGTTTGAGCCAGTCAAAACAGGTTTGAGCCGGTCAAAAGAAGTTTGAGTCCGGTTTGAGCCGGTGAAAACCGGTTTGAGTCCGGTTTGAGCCGGTGAAAACCGGTTTGAGCCGGTCAAAACCGATTTGAGTCCAGTTTCAGCCGGTCAAAACCGGTTTGAGCTGGTCTGTTCCGTTCCAGTTTGAATCCGGTTTGAGCCGGTCTGTTCCTGTTTGAGTCCAGTTTGAGCCGGTCTAGTCCGGTTTGAGCCCTTCCAAACCTGGTAGACCCGGTCTGGTCCGTTTGAGCC